>JACJUY010004749.1:8508-29940 GCA_014220935.1 Platorchestia sp. MABIK
GAGTTTTTCCCTTATGGAAAAGATCTTTTTTGCATCGTAAAGATCAAAGTGTGTACTATAAATTTACTTAGTAGTTTTTTGAAAAGTTGATTAGAACATTTTTTGTTGCCATTTAAAGTAATCACTAAAAATTTATATTATGTTTCAATGATTCAAACACTTATTAAATTTTTTTTTGGAGCAATATCAAAAAACTGGATCTCAACTTTGTAGATCATTCATTGTGAGCCGAACAAAGAAAACTAATCGTCTCTATGTACAATATTGACTGAGAAATTAGGTTTTTCAGAAATTTCCCTTTGAGGAGGAGGGGGGAGGGAGGGGGGAATGAGCAAATTTCAAAATTTTTAGGGCTCTGAACGTCCATTCCCATGTTCTAACATGTTGTGAATCCCTCCAAGCCTATTTCGCTCCTGAAGTCTTTTTTTTAATTTTTGAAATTTTGTGAGAAAAAACTGTTCGGTCCCCTTAAAGTTAACTAATATAGTTATATTAACAGACACATGTGTGGATGCTTGGTTTGTCAGGTAGATTTTCTACATTAACCCCAGCTTCATTTACCTTGTTTGAGAGCTTTAGCATCACTAGGTAGGGTGGATAGCTGCCACAAGGTTGTTGCTGTTTGTAGACTGGCCGTGCTCTACTCATGCTCTCTGATAGACCGGTGAAAAGGCCTCAGGAATACTAAATCAGAGAGTATATTAAGTAACTTAGTATATTGAGGGTTCTTAAATATTTTATTGCCTCACAAAAAGCATCCACTCAGTTAAAACCTTCATAAAAAAGTTCACTAGGGTTAAATTTAGCTCAAACTGGTCACCCTATATCTCAAATTATAATAATATTTTGCCTTTATTTATCCTAATTGTTTTTCCATAAACTATTACTGTACCTTTTCAACCCAGTAAATTGGTATGAGTTCATAGGTTTTAGTGAGCAAATAGCATAACTCTATTCATCAGTGATGTCTGCTTTAATAATCTACTTAAAAATAATTTAATGCAGTTGAAATTATTGTGCTTGCACCTATTCTTAAACCTCATTCCTGCAATCACATTGTAATCATGTTATTTTCAGCATTTTTCCAATTTCAACTATTGAACATTTCAAGTTGAAAAGACTAATACTTACAATAAGTAATCTCATCCATCTTTGGAAAGAACTGATCATTTCCTGGTGCAGTTTTTTCTCTACACAAAATTGGAAAAATGAAACAAGTTTTCAAAAACCACATGTATTTGTCAGGAACATTGGAGGGAACATTCTGGTTCATCCCTAAAATTTTGATCATATTATTCAATTATGCATAAAGAATTATCATACATGTTTTGGTTGTCAGTTAGCTCTAAATTGATTGATTTCATTGATACTGTTCAAGTTTTATTGATGGTATCTGAAAATTGAATTGAGTATTGTTTACCATGTCTAAAGCTGAATGTTTGTAGTGAAGTGAGTTCTGTAGTGGCAGTTAATTCCAATTTATTCTGTAATATTTATGTAATTGGCGCCACTTCAAAGTATGAGAACGTTGAAAGCCATTCTTTATTCATCTGTGTATTCAGTAAACATTGGAGCAGTTGTCATGTCAATTTATGAAATGCCTTGCAGCATTTCATGTGGCCAGTAATGCTTTTATCCTGATTGAGTGATTTTTTTAAATCCAGTGATTCATTTGAACTAATTTATGGAATTAGAGGTACACCTTTTGTTTTTCTAACCCTTAAGAGAACACAACTCTTGCTTCTATTAGAATTAGCCCTCTATGCAGAAAACATGAGGTCTTGAGCTGAAAGTTAGGTTGTCCTTCCATTTTTTTAAATAAAAAGGATTTTTCATTGCTAAGACCATCTTTTTACCAGTTTACCTCTGTTGTGTTTTTCAGTGTCTATTAATTTCTTATCAAACTTCAATCTTCTTTTATGATCTTCCTTCTTAACTTATTATTTCTATCCACTATGTTCTTATGTGGAAACACCAATTGTGCATTAATTTCCCATTCTCTTAACTCCATACTAAACAGCACCTTTATCCTTCCTCTCTTTTCAATGCTTTTGTTGTGGTGAGGCTCTAATGAACCTTATAAATATCATTTAGCAATCTAGTTTTTAGTTTGTGTTTTCTTGGTTTTCTGAATGTATTGTGCTGTCGCATTATTCATTGTGTAAATTTTGCAAAATGATGTTATCAGGTATGTATGCTTTGTATTTGAATTGCATGAAAAACTCCTGTACACTCATTTTTAAATGCATTTTTACCAATTTTATAAAGCCTAGTTTTTTTACCAAACTTTTTCTGTAAGACTGCTATACAAACCTGAAGTGTGTTTTGGGGGCATTACTGCCAAAACTCCATTTAAGTAGGTAAGATGAAATATTTCTGAATGTAAACTTTTCAGAAAGATAGCAGTAATGAGAAGAATGAAGAAGCCGAGGCTGCTGTGGTGTGCGACGTGACCCACGCCGTCATCCTGCGCAGGTCTGACAAGAGGAAGGACAGGGTGGAGATCTCCCCTGAAATGCTAATCCAGGTGGTGGCTTCAATCTTGTCTAAAGTAACTTCATAGAAAACTTGATGTATGGCTGTCTGTATGCTCATTTTAAATTATCTGCATACCAATTTATACTATTTGCATGTCAATTTTAAACTATTTACTTGTCGATTTGGGAAAAAAAGCATGTTGGTTTGTAGCTACCCTTATGTACAGTGGATTTATTATGAAAATTGATTATTTTTTACTCAGTATTGATAAAGTCATGCTGATTTAATTTAAAATACATCATCCCTATGATGTATGAGATATTGCATTCATCAACAGCTTACTGCTCCTGTTCAGGTGTTAACCAGAACCACAAATTCCATCTTTGCTGTGTCTACTCCAAAGAAACATGTCTCATCATGAAAGCAGTTTGCGATTGTAATTACTAGAGTTGTGCTAGCAATCACTCCCATTGATGGTAAGCTCAGTCATGGTTTAGTGAGGTATTCATTTCTGGTGATGATGGCATTGTTTGACTGATTTAATCTTAATGCCTGGTGCATGAGTTAGACCAATCTGGCGGGTGTTGGATGCGGTTAGGGAGCTGGCATTGTCAAATGAGCAGGAAGGACAGTTAAAACTGGTTAAACCATGCATCAAATATACTAAAGATAAGTTGGAGAAGAATGATGGAACATAATTAAGCAAACTGATGGAACTCAGTGGGAAAATAAACCAATTAAATGCTCAATTTCTTTTGCAGAATTAATCATAATTTAGCATCAATTAACCATAACACTTGAAATTCAAATGCCCATAACGTACCAGGGTTCTTTAAAACCAGGTTTATTATTCAACATGAACGTTGTTGAAAATACAAAGGTAAGCCACAAATAAACAAAAGAAAATTAAACTAAAGGGGTAAAACCAAATGATGGGAAATCAAGTCAGATGTCTTCTGTCTGCTGCATCCTAGTTGGGAGAATGTCCGCTGCCAGAGTGGAAGGAAGACGAAATTCTCAGATTGTTTCACTGGCTCCCAGAGGTGTAAGTGGCCCAGCGTTGACCAGTACAAAAAAGAGGATATGCGTTATGATAAGGCTGGGTACGATTATAAGTTGACCGAACAGTAGGCACAAACTCAATCTTAATAAATGCTTGAAGCTAAGTGAATGTGTGATTCAGTTAATGTTTGTTGTTTCCAAAATTGCTCAATGCGATTAACTTCCAATTTGAGTTAAACATTGAACTTCAGTTTGATTTGCCCCAATTGATGTGTTAAGTATCTCTGACTGTCCACTGAGGCAAGGAAATTAAAGTTATTATTGACGTTGCAGGCCCAACAGAAAGCTGAAGAGATCAGCAGGACTACGGAGACGAGTGTGAACATCGTGGGCTGGTACCACTCGCATCCCAAAATAACCGTGGCGCCCTCTGCTGTTGGTGAGCCTCAACTTAATGTTAGAATGTGTATTGTTTTTGTGAGCAGAAGCGTTTTTTTGGGTACATTTGGTGACATTTCAAAAAATATGGCTAGTGTAAACACGGTTTTTAACTGTCTCTGTATGTACAATTTGAAATCAGCGGGATAGGATAACCTGTTCAGGGCAAGTTCAATTGTCTCCAGCAGTTGTCTTTGTCTTTTTCTGCTGGAGACATTGAAGCTCTATTAGTATTATGCAGAGTGTTTTTTCGAGCCCAAGCCTTGAAAGTATGAAACATTGACTTGCAGCAAGTCAAGGATCAGAAAGCTATTCATTGATAATCTTGCTTTCATTCAAGACTCTTGCTGAGTTCCAGTGCCTAAAAATGTAGTCTTCTAATGTTTACTCCCAAACCTCTTGTTAAAGTCAGTGGGATGAAAAGCCATGTTGCATTACGAATGTATTGTAATTCCAGTGTTCATTTTCTAGGTTACTTTCTTGTTAATAATGTGTTTCTACTTTGATAGAGAGGGTCAGCCTCTGATGTTGAGGTGAAGTTCCAAGGATGAATATATCTGTATATTCTACATGCTGTTGATAGAAAAATAAATCTTGATGCACAAAAAAGCAATGTCTTTATGTAGACAACTAAGCACTATTTGTGACTATTTCCTACTATTTAGAAGTCCTTAAATGATTTGAAGCCAATGATGTCCTGGTTCTGTGATGATCGTACTGTGTAGGTATGTACGTGGACCCTACGAAGAAGTATTTCACTGAAGGAATGCCAGGTGACTGTTATTGTGCGGAATAAAATAATACGTGTGTGCATACTGATGGAACGTACTTGCTCATGCTGGTGGAGGTAAATGCAGAGGGGGTACGCATACCTAGTAAGGAAGGTACTTGCTCACACTGATGCCTTGTGATGCTCTCATAATGAATGCATTGTATGCCACGAGAGTTTCTACTTTCTAGTTTTGTATTTGGAAGAACTCCGGAATTCAGAGGTTGGACTTCATTTGACTGGAATTTATGCCTTGGGCTGAGTTGCTCTCCATAGACGATTTCATTATGAAATGTGCCCAAGTGATGATCTGCTGGAGGATGAGCGTGAGACTCTGTTGACACTCTGCTGAAGTGATGTGCTCTAGTTGTTGAGTGAGTTGAGTCACTTCTGAGTTCTAATGGTCGTATTGTTGACAGTACATTATTCTGAAGGTACTCCTAAAATTCTTTGTTGAAAATGTTGGTACTCTCTTGCCAATGAGGCCACCTGTTGATTAATAAAATTTAATTTATGATCATACTTATTTTATATGAATCTATTTATTCTGATCATATTATTTCATGTTTCTTCCGCTGATTTTTTCAGACTTGCACACTCAGATGGGATACCAGCAGATGGACCATCGCTTCGTTGGAATCATATTCTCTGTTTTTAATAATTCGGAGAGCAGCAAAGTAAGTTTTTATTCTCGTGATGCTATAATTTCTCTGAAACAAATTCTCAAGAAGCAAAGTTTATTTTTGTGCAGCGTTGAATGCTTAGATGCTGTTCCTCATTGGTGAGCTACCAAGCTAAGTGCAGTGCGGTAAGTGTTGGAAAGCGCCAGAAGTACAAAAAACCAGGGCTTTAGGTCTTGGGGAACTTTCTTGATGTAGTACAGCAGCTGCAAAAATTTCGCAGGGAAAGGAAGGAAGAAAGGATATTGTATTCCAATCAAGCCCGATTCATATCATCTTGTACATTGATTTTTCAAACGCATTATAACTAACACCAGGGCGCAATGACGGTTACCCTCGGTCAAGCTGGCACCCATTTCCCACACCTGGGTAGAGCGGGGTATTGAGTGGGTAAGAAATGGGCTCTATGGCGTCGGTTAAACTCGGTGTTGATTCCATGGTAGTAGTTAGGTGACTGATGAATGCCGGAAGAATCCTTGTTTCGACTCGAATAATAATGAAACCAGTTTACGCAACTTACTTATAGAATCCTTGTCCAATGGGAATGTAGGCTGAGAGGGGTTGTCCTTCAGTGCTTCTTTAGGGTCTCTGCACTCCTGAGGAATAGCTGAATACTTGAGTGACGCGAGATTATGTTGATCGTGTCTGTCTTCGTCTGTACACCTTAGGTGGTCACCTTAGCTGTGCAAAACAAAATGAGTTAACGCTCTTGGGTGGTCACCTTAGCTGTGCAAAACAAAATGAATTAACGTTCCTTGGTGGTCACCCAACACTTCTACAACACTACACACAACAAAATAAATTAACACTCCTCGGTGGTAAAAAATCAAGAGTATCTCTTGCATGAGTCTTCTGTGACGTTAGATTTGTTGTTAATTAGGACTTATCTTTTATTTTTTTTACTTCTTTTTCTCTCACGTGGTAAGCTGGTTGTTAGGTTATTGCCAAGATGTCGACTAGTGCCTTTGTCATTTAAACTGAGGGAAAATAATTCTTCTCACAAATAACTAAGCTCGCGTATCACAGATACTTGCAAAACATAAATCCGGCACGGAACTCAAAATTTCATTAGCTTGATTTAGTTCGGCTCGAAAAACTCCGAAGCTTGATTTAGTTCGGCTAAAATTTCGAAGCTTGTTTACCAGCTCGAAAACTTCAACGCTTGAAAGCAATTCGCCATCTCCAAAGCTTGAAAACGGCTCAAAATCTTGAAAATCTTATCAGATCGAAAACTCGGAAGGATGCTGAAAATATTCTCAACACTTGAAAACTGTTGGCGAACCCCAACTTAATAAAAATAAGTCAGCAGAATCTGACTTTTCTCTTACCCCTGAAAACATCAGGAAGATTCCTCTGGAATAAAAAAGCCTCAGAAAATACGGCCCTCAGAATCCCTAAGATAGGGACAAATATAAAAGGTGGCTCCCAAGAAGGACCAACCTAAATAATTATCAATCGGGCCGAACAGGACTCTCCCACCTAAATAATCTATCATTGGCGACCAAAAAGGAGACGCCTACCTAACTATCTAACACTGGTGTACCGCGTGGGCGATCTCCTTCACGGAGGTCGTTGTCTGTCGCGTCTTTTATTGATCAGTTCCACGTTTTCGTTTCATTGAGATTCCTGTGCTTTCTTTTACCAGCGTAGCAAGCTGTACCAACCGAGACGTGCAAGGTTGATATCCTCATGATGCAAATTGAACTTAACCTCTGCTGAATATCCTTGTTAACTAAATGGAAGTGCAAAATCCACCGTGAATTTATTAATGTATTGATGTCACATTTTGAAGGAGCTGTAAATATATTCTAATCGTGCAATGCTCGTGTCTAAACTGAACAGCTAATTATCAAATTATATTCTTTAAATGAACCTCGAGACCAATCTCAATTACTTCTGACATGAATCAAAATAATTACATTTTGACGGTGAAGGTGCGCAGCTTCCTGATCGTTTCAAAAGAAGAGAGGCGGAATGAAAGAACGAAACTTTAATAATGCGTGACGTGATGGTTTAGTAGAGAGGCCTATCTCCAAATTGAGCAGGTGTTAGAAATCTGTTAAGGAACGGAAATATGGTGTCCCATGCAATTCACTTGAAATCATGCTCTTACAGCAAGGGGTACAACTGTTGTACCAGTAAGAATTAACAGTTTCAGGAGGAAGATGTGAGGTCACGAGGTAAGGATTGGGTAGGCCCATTTTTAAAGTGCTCATTACTCTTTTTTTTTTAACTTTCATCTTGTTTTATAAACTGCCTTCCCAACTTGCTGTTTCTATGTGCAGGGGATTTTGCATTAGAAAACACTTTGTGCATAGATTCCCGTTCCTTGAACTCTGTACTTAATGGTGCCATTGTCCTTCTTCTCTGTAGAACATCTTTGTTGTGGTTAGGGAGGTTGAAATTAGCTTATAATCTAATCTAATCTTCCGTTCCTTTAATCTCATTCTAAATGGTGCCTTATTCTCTTTGGAACACCTCTGTTTCAGCTCGGGGCAGGCTTATGCAAATCTAATTCGCAGGGGAAATTGTTCAGTGACGCGTCATCAAGTAGTCGCTTGAAGTAGGCCCAGATAGTGGACAGTTTACTTTCACATGGGAACTCTCTAAAGGGATATAGTGCTCTTCCTAAATATTTTCTTGCTACGAACCAACAGGAGCAATCACAACCAAGCAGTGTGATAGGCTGTCAAATTCTTTTGGCATATTTTGTGCCATCACATATTTTGCGTAGCATTTTGCAATTTTTTACGTTTTTTCGCCATATATTGCGGTGTTTGCTGAAGAAACGCTTTTTGCTCTGTTGTTTCAGCACGATGGTTTTTATGAAGCTGTTCATGATTGGTGGTAATTTGTTGAGGTGGGCGAAGTGGTGGTGGGCGGGTTCCAGGCAGCGGAGGCCACGCATGGCAGGGGCTGCGAGCGCATCAACGTGCCTGTCACCATCAGGCCGGAGGCCACCATCAAGCTCCACAACCAGGAGGTCAGTCTTGGGTAGCCAGCTTACCAAATGGATGTCATTTTTCTGTTAACTCCACTCAGATTTTGCTATTTTTGATCGAATTTAATAAACCTGACCATTGAGGCCACTCAAAACTTATCTAAATGCTCGATTGTACAGCATTTAGACAAGTTTTAAGTGGTCTTAATGGCTAAATTTATTTTGAACTTGAGAAATACACCCAGGAGGTTTGTGTTGTGTAACGAGGTTGTCAAATGGGAGTTATTTTTCTTTTAAAACTGCTTAGTTTTTGAAATTTTAGATTGAATTCGATCATAGAGCATCTAGACGAGTTTTGAGTGGTGTTAATGGCAAAATTGATTTTAAATTTGCGAAATTCAACCAGAAAGGCTGGTCTGGTTACTTTGTTGGGACGAGTTCAGTTGAGGCTGCTTGAATCATGAAGTGCCTACCAAGGGCCATATTTAGTAAAAACTAGTTATTTATACCATTGTCATTCCCAAACCTTTCTTTGTCTGGACAGCGAGTCGCAGATACAAAAAGATGGTCATAAAATAGTCGAATACTTTTAATAGTAGCTAAGCTCTACGCGTTTCAAAGTGGCCAAACTTTGAAGCCGTTTTTTGACACTTAAGAAGCTGCTCTGGAGACTGTACGATTCTAGCGGCCTCGGCTGTTTTCACCAGTCTTTCCTTACGTTGACTTCAATACATCATTCAGACATGACTTGTTATTGAGTCTACATGACGCTTAAGGAGCATGGTAAAACTGCAGATGTGATCGCAGCACATTCATCATCATCCAAAAGGACTTGATTTGTGTCAAATCATAAGCTTCATTTTATATGCTATGGCTTTGTAAGATTTACTTATCTTTATGAAGGTCTAATTTATCCAAACGTTAAGACAGTCACAATTGACGGCTGAGGAATAGCCGTAATATGCGAATTCATCAGTAGTTCTTACTCATAGCATAGCGGCAAGTAATTGTCGTGTGTGACAGAGTAACTGAAATTTTTTTTGATGCAGATTTTGTAAGTTTGTACTGCGTTGGGAGTTTATTGCCTTTCTTTTACCGCTAGTTAAAGGCTGAAAACTTTTCGTAAAAGGTAAATAAAACTTTGTTTCTTGTTCTCTTCCTTCCGAGGTGATTAACTGTTTATTCTGTATCCTTTTGGATGATCTTCTGAATATTTCGTTGTCTCGTACACGGTGCCGGCAATTTATTGAAAGATCACTTAACTGGGATTAAGATTTTTTGTTTCGTAACTGCCTGCGGGACAGAAATTGAGAACGTCGTGAAGCAGCACTCATCCACTCAACTAGTAACTCATATTAGAGTTCATAGCTCGTGTTTCCTGCCCTCTCTAGGTTGTATTTCATTGCTATATTTGGTGTCATTTTTCTCGGCCTTCTTCAGTCTCCTACCTGGTAGTAGCTCATAAATTCATGTTTAGATTGTGAATTAGTTTCTTATTTTTGTGTCTTAATACGTCAATTTGCCCGATTGCGAGCTATGGAATGATATTCCAATGAAGATACACGTTTAAAGCAATTGTGAAGCGTCATCTATTAATTCGCTGGGCTTTATTTTGGAAGTTGCCCTCTATGACTGCAAGGGTGGTCAGTCTCCGTATTGAACAGCAGAACCGACTTGCGCAGTTTTCGAATTGGCACGGCGCTGGACGGTTGGGCAAGAAGAGCTATTGAGCTCAGTGCCCTTGTAAAAATCACACCCCTTCAGTTATGGCTAAGGCGCTTTCAATGACTGTGTGGTTCTAAGCGGCCGTTGGTAATTTTTGCGTTTGCCAATTTGCACTGCGCTAATAAGCTCCCTGAATGTGTGTACTTGTGTTGCACAGGCAATGCAGAGGGACTGTGTTAGGGTCCGAGCTGAGAGTTAGGTAGGCCTTCTTTTTGTTGAAATAAAATTTTTCTTTGTTATGTTATTACCACCTTTTTTTCGGTTCACTGCTGTCCTATCATTCAGCACTCACTACTTTCTTCAACTATTATCTTGTTTCATAAACTTCTTTCTTAATTTACTGTTTCTATGTTCCTTGTTCCTTCTGCATAGATTCCACGTTTGCTTATCTCCATACTAAATGGTGCTTTCCTCCTTCCTCCGTTTGGATGCTTTTTTTGCAGATAGAGAGGCTTAAACTAACATCTAATCTAACCTTCACAGGCGATGTTCGGCCTGAGCAACATCCTGCAGCAGGAGCAGCTGGCGGTGCTGCAGCTGAGCCGAGAGCTGCATGCCCACACCAGCCCCCTCCAGCACCTCTACAACTCAGCAGGCAGGGGCAACACTCATATTCTCAATGGGCACCCACAGTTTTCGTGACAAGGGAGAGACTATTTCTAATATTAGGAGGGCTGGATGGCCAAAAAAGAGTGTGCCGTGATTAAAAAATACCCTCAGGGTGAGACAGCTCTTGTACCTATGGGAATTAGCGGCTCACAGAGGGAAAATGTAAGGTCTCAATTTGATAGTTAGATAGGCCTTCTTTTTGTTGAAACAAAATATGTTCTTGTTTTAGTGAGGACCAGCTTTTTTTTGGTCACTGATGTTCTGTTTTTCAGAACCTCTGACTTTCTTCTTCAACTTTTATCTCGTTTCATTGTCTTCCTTCGTTACCTACTCTTTCTATGCGCTGGAGATCTTATGTGGGAACACACCTTGTACATGGATTCTGCATTCTTTTAACGCTATCTTAAATGGTGCCTTTGTTGCGGTTAGGGAGGCTTAAACTAACATTTAATCTAAGTTCTTTGATAGATAATGCGTATTAGATTTGTTAGGCTCTCCTGGTTCGGCGCCAATTGTTAGATTTATTATTATTTTTGGTCCCTGTTCGGGCGCCAAGATGCTCGATCTTTCGGATGCTTATGAGGGCTGACCTTGCTCACGGTTGCCGAAGTTTAGTTCGTTTAATTTGTAAAGGCTGTATCTCAGCGGATGTAGGGCTGCCGCTCATTGGGCGCCTCTCATTTGACAACTCTCTAGGAGTGGAGACCCTTTTATTTTCTTGGTAGTCGGTTTTCTTCTCAGGGAAGAGAGTACTCGGTAAATTTCCAGATTTATTTGCAGGGAAATGTTAGTTGCAGAGTATTTCAGTAACAGATAAAGAGGTTCCAAAATTCCAGAGAGCTGACCGTTTCTTTTAGTCGCTCTCCGAATATCGGACAAGCCGGATTCAATAGGGTGTGGGGAGCATCTAGGATACTCGAATTAAATTCCGGCGAACATTATTTACAAAGCCGGTAGCGTGATACGAGAATATCCATCTGGCCATACTGGCGCGGGGCCTAACACTCTTATAAAAAGGGATATTTCAGTCCAGTTGAGCTGATGCATGTCATTTTGAGTTGGGTTTTCAAGTATCTTATTAACTCCTGGACGTAATGATGGTTTAGCTAGGTCCAGTTTGTACCCATTTCATGAACTTTGGTCAAGTAGGGAGTGCTCTACAAAAAATTAAGAAATAGCTAACTGTAGCGCATTTTTATTATTTGTGTTAGTAATTCGTGGAACAAAATGGTATTAAGTATGATTTTTTGTGCGCGGAAAATATTGGTGTCTCAAACTAGTGGAACTCTCTGATTTTTGCGTGAGGAATAAACCCAGCTGTGCTACGATGGTCAACTTTGGCGGTACTCCAGGCTCGCTTGCATTGTTCAGTTCGACCAATGTTGAGTGATCATTTAATTTGTTTCATATTTGAAAGGACACTCACGCGATGTCATAACCCGTTATTTCTTAGTCAAAACATAGAAACTTTGGTCCCAGTTCTTCAACATCTGATTTGAATTTTTTGCTGAAAGTCATTCCCCCACACGGGATTTTGACGCTCCTCACAGTGCTTGTTTTATTCAGGTAAATTTTCCGGAACTTTTTTCAATTTCAATAAAAATAGGAGTGCAAAATCACTGATAAAAATTTCATTATACTGAGAACGTTTCGGGCTAATACTCATCATCAGCTCATTACAAGAATCTGACATGTATCACTGAAATAGAAATGAACGTAGATGTACAAACAGACATAAACACGAAATCAAAAGTAAAATAAAATTAAAAAGTAAAATATTTATTCTTCTTCATTCGTTTTTGCTGGTGCGTAGAACATGAAGCGTCTCACATTAGGAAAAAAATGCAATAAGTTTTAGCTGTTGTGTGAAGACTTGAAGTGTGGGTTACAGTGGCGGTGCAGCGCGTGGTGGAGCTGTGCGAGGTGCAGGCGGGGCCGCTGTGCGCGGTGGTGGGCAGCAGGGCGCAGCAGCTGGGAGCCCACGGCGCCTCTCTCGACCAGCACATCCACTACCTCGGCAAGCTCGTGCGCGACCGCGGCATCCCTTGCGAGCTCTAGCTCTGAATTACAAGTTCAGGATGTCCAGTTCAGCTCTAAATTACGGATGTAGAATGTTTACTTTCTGAAACGGGACTGCGGCATTCCTTGTGAGCTTCAGCTGTAAATTGTCAGGCATCCCCTGTGATCTTGAGCTGGATATTTTAGATGTTGAATGTTTATTTTCTCATATGCGTCACTTTGTTACACGTGACCGCGACATTCCCTGTCCGCTTGAGCTGTAATTAGTCGGTTCAGAATGTCTACTTTCTCATGTGTATGCCATGAGAGCTTCAGCTGTAAATTGTCGTGTGTGGAATGTCTATTTTCATATTCAACGGCGGTGTGGAAAATGCACAACGGAGTGCTGTAAATTTAGTGTAAAGCTCTCGTTATGACTCGGTCCTTCTGTTCAGCGGCAATGGAAATCAAAATAATGATACTGAATGGTATCACAGTGTAACATGTGTGTTTGTGCGCTGTAATTCAACTATACCAATGAAAGGGGGACAATGTGAAGGCCCGAGCTGAGAGTTAGGTAGGCTTTCTTTTTTGTTGAAATAAAATTTTTTTGTTATGTTAAGGACCACGTTTTTTCGGTTCACTGCTGTCCTGTTTTTCGGCACCTACTACTTTCTTCTTCCACTTTGATCTTGTTTCATAATCTTCTCTCACAACTTTCTGTTTTTATGCCCTTTCTGCATAGATTCCGCATTTTCTTAACTCCATACTAAATGGTGCCTTCCTCCTTCCTCTCTTTGGATCGCATTTGTTGCTGCGGGTAGGGAGGCTAAAACTAACGACTAATCTAATCTATACCAATGAAAGGAACAGCCAGCCAGTTAGAAAACCATAACTCAGGAACCTAAGACTGCATTGTTCTCATCGGAGTCCCCTTGGACGGTTTTTGCAGTCATTATCCAGGTTTGAAGCCTTGTTGTCCATGGACATTGACTGAAGCGGCAGTGCGTGTTATGACCGTAATCTTCTCTTACATCTCTTGATGCTATGTGTTGGAGATATTGCTGGTCATTGGTCTTGTTTTGCGCTTCTTTGTACAGCAAAGCTAGCAACCGCGCAGACAATATTTGTGGTATAAGATTCTAAACCTAAGTCCTTAATGTATTACTCATTATTTTCTTTTCTTAATTTCATGCTTCACTTTGAAAGCTCGTTTGTAGAGTGATGAAATATGGGGTTAGAAGAATATATTCGTACTTTTGTGGTGATTAAAAACATCTTATGAGCATTTTCCCTGGGTGGCAAGTGCATAGAGATGTACATTGCTTTGTTCTCGGGTGTTGGCGTTGTGTTGTCGTTTGAGATCGTCGTATTCTGAGTCTGCTTTTCCTCTAAATACACATCCGGTCATTTGGAGATTAGCTTATTGGGGTAATCCATGGAAGTGAGTAACTTTTTTCTTGAAATTCAGTTGGGAAATATTTTTTCGCTTGGACCATGAATTTAGCACACGGTAGAATCTTTTGCGATTTTGTATCAGTGGTTTTTACCAACATGTAACTGGGAGTTTTCAAATTTGTTTACACAAATCTGTGCTGTAAAATATTGCCTTTCGAGTGATGACGATGGTGTTGATTTGTAAGGTAGAGAGTCTTAACAAACCTATCTAATCTAAGGTTCGTCTGTAAATTCTATTAAGCCACGTGGAGTGCATGACATCAGCGCACCTTTGACCCTGGTAATCCTCTGCAGTGCATCTAGGGAACTGTTGTGATGTGGATGACGACTGTCGAGACAGTTCACGTCTGGTGTAGGTCTGTCTAGCGAACTTGGGTTTCGCATTACTCAATATATATATACACCTGTATGTGTATGCTCTGTGTTGGTTTTTTGAAATTTTTGCTCACCGGCTTGCCTGTATCGGAGATTAATTGAATGATAGGTTGTTTTAAGAGTTGTGAAGATTCCTTCCACAAAATTTCATAATTGTCCGCGAATAAACATGAAGCTCGGTGAAAAATTGACAGCAGTGTGGTTGTATTTGAAACACTTCAATTTTGATTCTCGGAGCAGATGATTGTAAAAAGGAAGTTTATGTGTCATGAAAGTTCTACGTGTAAGTAAGGATCTATGAGTAACTACCGTAAATAAGAATCAGTCTTCAAACGAACGATCGGAAAGAATGAGGTATTGTTTAAAAAAATGCCTGTGATGAAATACGAGGTGTGATAGTGAACTAGATTGATGCGAGAAATGCGTGGTGGCGAATAACTAGTTTCAAGAAATGCAAGGGCTTGTGTATGCGATGACAGTAGGTTAAAAGTTGGTAGTTTATCACGCTTTTTATTTTGACTAGTTTATTTTGATCATAGTAATTCAAATATGATCATAGGATGCCTCATCAGGGGAGCCTGTAGGGCTTCGTGCCCTGTAAGCTTCGAGCGCACTCGGCTAAAATCTTACTTTTACTGCGTCACTTCCATGGAAATAAAAACTGAATTATGTGATATGTGATAGAGTTCATTAGTTACCAAATGAAACTACAACATTTACTTCTGTTGAGCTATGTTCCTTCCTTTTCCCGCAATACACAGATGTATCGAGTGCATTGTATGTGAATTTTCTCTTAATATCGACAGCGAGTGCTTAATATATGCGGCAAGAAATAACGACCTACAATGGATCGGCAATGGTTTAGAAATATCACGTTTTTTTTGGTTTTTGATTTTTCTATTACTAACAAAACATGTAATGTGTTTTGGACTGTGATCTCCAAAATAAAATACGTTTTTCTTGCTGCTGTTTTTCTCATCACTGGATTGGAAGCGACGTGCACATCTCACTTGTGAGGAGCGATGCTGTGTGGGTGTCTGTGATGCGCAAAGTTGCAGCTGAGAGGTGCGTGTGTACAGCCAGCGCCAACAAGAAGGGGCCTAAATGATGAAGATATGTTTAAACTTTAAATGTGTAAATCTTGTATTGCGTTATTTTGCTGGGTTTCACTTCACGGTTATATATATTTCATGTCGTGGAGCTCATGGCGTGGATGCATGAGCGCGGCTTGTAAAGTTCTCTTATGAAGATGATGTGTTAATTTATTACGTGAAATAGTTAAAACAACAATCTACAGTGGAGACTTAAAGAAGAGCATCCGATGAAGCCACTCGACCATCGTCAGTCACTGATTTGGTTGAGCTGAGTAATGTATTGATGTCACAGTACTCGTCTATGCCTTTCTTGTTGCTGTAAATATTTCAAAGGCTAACAAGGCTTTTAATTTGTCCGTGGTTCAGTGATTTTGTTCGTAGTCTCCAACATTTAAGACATATCAATGTCAGGTGATGTTAAACGTAAGGCGTTTAACTCGGTAATATTGATACAGTTTTTTCTTCAAAAATAGTTAAAGTCACGTTTGTCCTTATCACTAGCTTATTCTTATCAATCTCACAGATCAATTAATCTTTTCGTTTGAACTTTTGCATCCAAATGAGTTTAGTTGCATTTCAAGAAAGAACTCTTAGTTTCTTTTAAAATGCATTTACTGAGAGTGTTCACTAATTTTTGGGATTTGATGGAGATTTGTTTTCTTCGGAAAATTTAGTGGTTTGTAACGAGATGATGAGGAATGCTAACAGCGTTGCCGTTCTCCTAAGGCGCAATGCGAAGTGAAATCAGACTATGCATGACCCGTTGTGTCAGGTTGCTTGTAGAATTCATTTTTGTAACTTAAAGGAAATATTCCCCGTAAAATGAATATTTGTAACAGTTCGTATCATCAACAATATAACTCAAGAAAATATAAATTAAATTTACATTTTTTCCACTTGGTCAGAATGCTTATATAACATGTTTTTATGCCGAAAAAAAAAGTTTCTAATCATAGTCTTTACGCGAGTAAAATGTAAACTTAATATCTAAACTACTTCCAAAAATGTCTCTGTAATCGATGGGAACAATTCTTCGTTAAAACATCACTAATGATAAACCGTAACTCAAACACATATGGGATTGATATAAGTTTGATCAGGAAGAATGTGAATTTCTTTCTATGTATTAAAGCAAGACTTATATTAACCAATTTTGCCCCATGTAATAACAAAAGCAAAGAGTGGACGGAGACAACCGTGCTAAATTGATTGTTGAAGTTTTGTTTAGAATGCAAGACCCCTCGTGATCTGTTACGTTAAGTTATGCACAAAACTAATTCTCTAACCCATAAATAAATCGTCTGTTACCCTGATTTTTACATGAAAAAATTTAACAGTGTACAAAATCTTGTTGAAATATTAGTGAGGAAATCTTTAGTGTTACGCACATTCGTAACAGACCGTGTGGCCATTAGGGCGCATAGGATTAAAAGGCAGAGCCAAAATAAAATGTGAATAGTAAACATTTAAATTATCAGCAATATGAAAAACGAGGAATGTATCCCACGTAATTGGCAAGAACTGGTTTCAGTTTACTCGTTTGCTATTGTTAGAACCATGGTTGTGAAATTTGCCTTATGGGGCCGCTGAAATCAGAATTTGGTAAAAAATAAGTAACCAGATTCAAAATTATTACCACGAAATTTATAAATTACATTGAACGTATCAAAATAACGTACAGAATTCTGCAATAGAAGACGGCAAGTGAACTAGTGTCTAGCCCTAGCAAAGTCGCCAATTAACGGTCAAACCTACACTAGAAAATTTGGATCAAAATCATTTGATACAAGCGTTGCCAACACAATGGACGATTTGAAACTCACCCAAATGATTGAGCCTGCTTTAGCTGACGGACATTCTTCCCTCCACGCAGTAACAACTGTGCTTGCTTCTCTACATATCTCACAACGGAGCTATCTATCGCTAAAAAAGTTAAAAGACGAGAATCACTTGAAACAAAGGCCAATATGAAAAAATTTATTGACAAGCACACTCGCAATTAAGAATGCTTGTAAAAGAATGCATCGATGAATAGAATTCAATAATAGTGCTGGGAACCTCACCCAACTTAATTTCAAATGTGACAATACCTACAAATTCACATATTCGCTGAAAAAGAAAATATATTTAGAAAAGCACTCTTTCCGCCCATCATTGGCGTTGACAAATTATCCTCCGGTAAGCATTTATCAAAAGCATGACTACTGGTGATTTCGTAAAAATATATCGTGAAATCCATAATGTAATTGAAGAGATTTTACCTGTGTGCTATCCCATAATCAGAAAACTGGGCAACATTGAAGCGAAGGCTGATATGAAATACTCCCCAAATCACAAACGTAATACCTCAAATAAATTTATGCTTGTGAATGAAAAATGAGCGAAAAAAGTTTATTTCCAATAGAGTTGATTCATGATATTCATGATATTGTACAGCATTGGTTTTTAAAATGTCTTAAAATTAAGATCCATAATTGATATGTACTCATGTGTATCGTAATGCCCATGTCAATTGTCGAAATGATTGGGAGAAAAACATGAAAAAAATGAATTCATTTGTTACATTAATCTAAGTTTGATAATGCATGGAAATACAAGTAATAGACAAAAAGCATCATAATACCAGTGGCGCATTGATGAAAACGCTCTTGTAATAGCTCACTTACATTGAAATACTAGCTTAGGAACCTGCGATTTTAGGGATTAATGTTGAAAGTAAAATGGACAAATTTAAATAATTCTGCGTCTAAGAATCTGAGGTAAAAATTTGCCACAATTTTTTTGTCTCACGTATCAACTTGTGTACCAAATAACCAGCTCAGAGAAAATAAAATATTTAATCACAAATATTTATATTTCCTGCACAAATAATGTTGGCACCCAAAAGTTTTTCGGTTTCAAAAACATGACCAGGAATTGTTGTAAAACGTTTACCGAAACATTTACAACACAATTGCAGCAATTCGTAAAATTAACTACCTAAATATGTTCTCATAATACACTGAAGAACGTCAGACAATAACATAATAAGACATGAATAAGAACAGGGAACGGATGATGTCCTTTCAAGTTAAGAGATAAAATACATAAAATGAATCACATCGCTTTCTAAAGTGTCTTTGTATAAAGGTCCTTAGTTGATAAACATATATGGGTGCCATAACAGCCCTTGTCAATGCTTGTAAAGAGACAGAGAAAAACATAAATGTATTCCCACAGCAAGTTGTTCTAAGTTTGAAACTAATTATAAATGAATGTAATAAAAGAGAAATAAAGATAAACAGAGTGTGGTGAAACGTTTTTGACAGTCTACACTTACATTGACATGAAAAGGTTCTTAGTTGATGAACATATATGGGTGTCAAAACAACCGATGTCAATGCTTTTACTAAAGACTGAAAGAAAACATAAAAATATATCCTATAGCAAGCTGTTTTAATTGTAATAATGTTAACTAATGAATGNCATAGGTTTTCGTGACATCAGAGAATAATATGGAAAGTGTTCGTAGATAATTATTTATACTCAGAACTAACATCGAAACGGACGAAATTAAAAAAATAGCTTCGAGCAAACGCAACAAGAAAGAACTAAGTGAACTGCCTCAAAGAATATGTGCAATGGATGTTGGTGCGTTATCCCACTGAGTTGCCTCCATTGTAAAGGATCTTTCACCGCTGCCAGCATTGTTTTGTTCGCGTTTTGATTATTCGCTGGTGCATGATCTTTTCGTATCATTTGATTGTCGTGACATTTATATTCGCCACATTCATATATTTTCTACTCTTCATTATTCATGATAAAGTATAATTCAAGTTGCCACCAGCTCAACATTTGGGCAAATAATATTTATAGTAAATCAATTATCAATAACGGTCGTCATAATTAATTAATTAGCTCTGTTCTTCGGTAAGCGTGAGGTCAGAGCTGAAAGCTATTATTAATGTGCATTTTATCATTATTTTATCATCATCATTATCATCGTCATCTCTTCATCATCTCTTCCTAACTTACAAAGGAAATTAAAGACACGAAAGGTTATAATGATTCGTTATTAATGCAGACATCTAATATATCACAATGCTGTTGAGGGAGAAGCTGGTTAGACACATAGTAACTATGCTAACTTATCTGCGGGATCCAGTTTGGGCGTTGTCGAAGTATTTGCGAGGAGGCTGGTTGCATTATGATCCGTATTCACGATTAATTATATAGTATGATGAATCTCTAGGTAATTTAGAGTCGATTGTCACTTTTACAGTAGTTTAAGGCAAAGCGGGTTTATCGCCAAAAGGCGATGAACCGCAGGGGAAGACAGCAATAAGTTTATATGATCTTGTGCTGTTTCTCTTCAATATCTGACTTATTGAGGGAACCTCCTCGACTGCCTCAAGCAAGCCCCTGCGTTAAACTCCCGTTGCCCGCTCGGCTTAAGGGAATCGGGACGCGTCTCCACCTCAGGGAACAAACATGTTACGACAGCAGTTAGTTTTTAATAAGTGAAAACCCCACGATAGTGACAAACATTAATTAGGATCCCGCATTCTATCTATAGAAATGAATGAAATCCTAGATGATTAAGATTTCAAATACAAGAAGTACATTGTGATAGAGGAATGAGAAAGAAGTATCTGATAACTGGAAGTTGTAGTCCCTCAGCAGCGTCGTGGTGGTGATGTAGAGGAGGGCAGTTGACGATGATATTAAGGCGTAGCGTCGTCTGGTGATGTTGTAGGCAGAAGGAAATGGCACGAGAGGAAGATTGTGGAGTTGATTCGAAGTTTTGCTTATCTGCGAGAATATATCTTTTAGTAGTTCTTTTCGAGGATATGAAAGTCGTTGGCCAGACGAGCATTTCAGTATTCCTCGTAACGATTTCTTTATTAGTATAGATGTAGGGCGGTTATATAGTGAGGGTATAACATATGCTCTAAATCAAGCAAAAAATTTAAGATATTTATTTTTTAAATACTGAACAATACTATAAGGAAGTGACGTGTTAGGTAACCTGAAAGGTTAGTATGTAATAAAAAACGGTATTTATGGGAAAAATGCAAGTCGCTAAATGAGCAATTTTGTAGGAACTGCTGCGTGTATTATATACATACATAAATACCAGGCCACATGCGATCACATTGCATACGCATACATACTGACAAAATGTAGTGTAATGTAGTAAAATGTATGAAAATGTAGGTAATGAACGAAAGAAATTCGTAGTTACTTTTTCCGTATGTACTGCAACATAAAATTATTGTTCAGACACAAGATGGGGTATCTTGATCTTAAATTCTTCCATTGTTTGAGGGATTTTGATACTATGCGGAAGTTCGTTCAGCAGTAGGGCACATGAAATTGACAGGGCTTTCTGCCCAATGTCAGATGAACGGTAGTTGACTAATACGTTATTTCTCCAATTCGGCTTTAGGTTGGTTACATTGGGGGAATGGCATTTGACAAAAAATATGCAGTGACAACTATAGCAAGGATAAAAAATAGAATAGAACGAAAGATCTTTAATGGCACTAGTGTCGAAGAAAAGCTGGGAAGATCGATAGGTTCAGGAAGTCCCAACTATGGACCGGAGGGATGGAGACTAGACCGGTTGGGCATCGTCTCAAGCAGCGCTCCTCCGGTGTCAGAATTGCCACGACTACTGTCAATGGAGAGACTGATCAGCAATTGAACAGGGCAAAAAGCCGCAATACGTGAATTAAGTTACACCGGGCAAAAGGCCGCAATACGTGAATTAAGTTACACAGGGCACAAGGCCGCAATACGTGAATTAAGTTACACCGGGCAGCACCCACGTCAAGTTCGCACATTCTGAGTGTGCGTGCGCTAGTCCGTGTACGTGTACGGCTC
>JACJUY010004749.1:35344-67772 GCA_014220935.1 Platorchestia sp. MABIK
CGATGTTTCGTGAAATGGCACGAGAGGCAGATTGTGGAGTTGCTTCGAAGTTGTGCTTATCCGCGAGAGGTTATCTTTATATGCGGTTCTTTTCGAGGAGATGAAAGTCGTTGGCCAGACTTAGCATTTCAGTATTCCTCGTAGCGATTTCTTTATAATTAAAGATGTAGGGCAGTTATTTCGTGAGAATATAACATTAGATTTCACGACAAGCGCGCCTGTAACCTCGCCTAGATGATTACGGTTCGTCTCCAAGATTCGTCCAGTTGACTAATTCGTTAATTTTTATTAGGTTCTACTAGTAATACCAGTTCACACGCCACGAGTTCTTAATGTTTCACGAGTTTGAATCTCTGCTTCACTGCCCTAGCTTGCCGCGTCAACTCTGCTAAACACTCACCTTGGAATACGTCAACGAGTGTGGACCTTATGCGATTCAACGCAGCAAAGTTTTACGAATCTTGTCCAACGGGGACAACTCAGGAGCTCAATTTGGGTCTTCGTGTTCAAGACCTCCAGTTGGTAAAATGCTGCATGCCACTATGTCCCTACCTTTGACCAACAGCTCTGGAGTAATTGAAGAAGGGAGCTTAAAGGCGACTGGGCGCTTATTAACAGGAAGAATTGTTTGGGCTAAAAGAACTCAAAATCTACGACTCTCAAAACATTCTGGCGAATAGCTCCATGGGTCAATCTTTTAGTTAGCTTGACACAGGACTCCACCAAAGAGCCCAGGTCATTACAGCCCTTGAAACATTGATCGAATTCAATGACTTTAGAGCCCGATTTTTCTAGAAATAGAACTGTATTTGACAAATAAAGTACCAGGCACTATAACAGGTGACGGAAACGAATCAGGTTTACAAGAATTTATTATTAAATGAAAACAGAGACGAATCCCAATCTTGGGTAACAGAGGATAAGGGGAGTGTTGTGCACCCCATCAGCGCGCCCGGAAACCCCAGTGCCTGACACAACTGTCGGGAGAGAAAACCAACACTATCAGTATTTACGTTTTAGTGAAATATAGGAATTGAGTTATGATCAAGTGATGACCGACTAGCGGGTAACGCAAATAGCGTAATTGGGTAATAAGGAATTAAGTACGGTGGCCGACTAGCGGTCCACGCAGTTAGAGTATTAAGTGTTGAATTAGTCTAGTTTCTCTTCTACTTATAATTGAGGTTGACGAGACTAACACAAACTGCTCGACAGACAAATATGAAATGGCGCTGACCACAACTATGTCTCACCATCGAAAAGGCAGTAGTGTTTTTTAGCCGTCCAGAGGCGAGGAGACTGGAGGAGCATCGTAGCGCAGCGCAGGGGAGGCGCAGAGGAAGAGACGTTAGCCGGCCATGTGAGCGTGCAGGTCCATCAGTAAGGTGTGAAGATAGTTACGATGGTCAGATCTTAAGTTGTTAGTGGCGCACAGATGTTAGTTTGATGAAGAGATCAACAATAGTGCACTCCAGCATACGTTACGCACCATTTGCACTGATGTTCGTTGCAAACAAAGCTCGACACATAATTAAAAATAGTAGGTGACTTACAACTCTTGAGAGGTTAGAGCTCTACTGCCGATGCAAGTCTACGTCTGGCTGAGTGTGAATCTCAGTGTGAATTTTCCTGTGTGGCGCCGAGAGTGCTCAAACGTGAGCAGCCGCGGCCATCTGATTCTTATACTTAGTCGTAATGATTAGAGAAACATAGATATGGTCAGCGCCAGAAATTCTAAATTGACAATTAAATTTTAAAACTATAAGAAGCTAAAGTTACTGAATTTAAGTGAGTTGAAGACATTTTTATTAGCCTTAAAATTGACTTTAATGAATTTTCTTCAGTATTTGAATCTTTCAAAAGATCAGAAATAATGTTTGACGCAGAAACAGTTCGTGAGCCCAGCTCAGACAGAACAAGCTCCGGTAAGCCATGCTCAAAAGCATGGCGCTGAAATGAGCGCAAGAATTCCTACACAGATAAATCGTAACACAGTCGCAAATTTATAGCACGACTCCACAGACAAGAGATGCAGAGAACCCTAACCTTTGTTTTACTATCCCCAACTTTAATTAAATGTGGTGTAAGGGCCGTAGTAATATAAAATTACATATTTGAAAACTGCTTTCGGAGGACACGCACGAGAACTACGATGGGCCAGCTGATTCAACTTAACACGCCTGGCACTTGAACGCTTGCAATGAACGCAACCTTCCGGCACCTTTATGATAGTAGAAAAATGTCGAGAAACGTGGAATTGTTTTCGAAATTCATAGAGAATCGAGTAACATCCAGCATGTGTCATTTTTTCGTGAAGGTCTAAAACAATCGACTTCACGAGGGGCTGTCTTTATGCAAAAGAATAGGATAGTTAAATTTTGAAAGGTTCAGCCACCGATCGAATTTGCTTCAAACTCTTAGAATGCTTTGAGTATCTATGAATAAATTAAGTTGACACACAAGGTTGGGATAAGCGCCAGAACGCTTACTTTCATTGCGAATAAATTCTTCTCAACATGCAATCTGAGCTGCAACCAGAAAGTGTGACGGCATAAGTACGGCTCAGTGGAAACCAAGCGCGCATACGTGCGTGCGCGCGGTCGCACAGCCAGGATGTGTGAAGGTCACGAGAACCGAAAGTGACCATCGCGTTGAATTTGAACCAAGTTTATATTCCGAAGAAGTATTTTAAAGACATTGTGTGAATACTTAGAATTTGAAACATCAGCCTGTACGCACACAAAGATTCAAGCATTGTTCCTACACCTTTTTCACTTCAAATTAATCCAAGTCAAGTTCAATTTAATCCAAGTCAAGTTCCAATTAATCCAAGTCAAGTTCAATTTAATCCAAGTCAAGTTCCAATTCATCCAAGTCAAGTTCAATTTAGTCCAAGTCAAGTTCGAATTAATACAAGTCAAGTTAAAATTAACCCAAGTTAAGTTCAAATCAATGCAATTCAAGTTCAAATTAATCCAAGTCAAGTTCAAATTAATCCAAGTCAAGTTCAAATTAATCCAAGTTAAAATTAACCCAAGTCAAGTTCAAATTAATTCAAGTTAAGTTCAAGTTAATCCAAGTCAAGTTCAAATTAACCCAAGTCAAATTCAAATTAATCCAAGTCAAGTTCAAATTGACCCAAGTCAAATTCAAATTAATCCAAGTCAAGTTCAAATTAATCCAATCCTAAGTTGGGTTAAAAATTGACATAATCATTCCTCAATTTGAACTTTTTTGTGTGTTAAACATGTATCTGTTGGATGTGATGAGCCAGAAAAACGTTTTTCCTTTCATCAAGGAATGCATAAAATTTCTGCAACATAAAAATAAGCTGTCGTAAAATGTGGTAAGTATCCAGCATTGGGTGGCAGAGTGTGATTCAGATCTATGAGCGGAATAACAGATAGAAGTCAATTATAAAAACTTCGTATTATACTACATATTAAAGTTGGTTTACAATCCTACATTACTGTAATTGCAGTATGCATCCATGCAAATATTTAAATTCAAAGGCTATTTTATATCACACACACATACACATAGTAGTATCGAGTATTTATTCGCGCTCATATAAAGATTCATATGCGGGAAATTCCACTTTATCACACACATAAAATCATACATGCATGCAACTACAAAAGATTACCATTGGACGATATGTAGATTTAACCTTTGAAAAAAATATAGCAACGAAGTCTGTGTGTGCTTGTTGGAACGATTTTTGTAAAAACAAGTTACAATTTGTTTCATCGACAGAGATGATATATTTGCCTTGACCTATTCATATGAAGTGATGGCACAATTTTTACTTCTAATGCAGGATTATATCTGTGTAGTAATGTACTCATATAAATTGTAATCAAATGGTATCGTACACAAGTACTCAGTGAATCGCATTTGCATATTTCTTTTAAAGGTTAATTCTACACATCGTCCAATGGTAATCTTGTGAAATTGCATGCATATAGGATTTTATACATGTGATAAAGTGGAATTTCCCGTAAATAAATCTCTATTTGAGTGCTAATAAATCCTCGATACTACTATGTGTATGTGTCACATAAAATTACCTTTGAACATAAACATTTGAATGGATGCATACTGCCATTAATTTAGAATTGTAAAACAACTTAAATGAGTTGTATAATACGAAGTTTTTCTAATTGACTTCTATCTGTTACTCCGCTCAAAGATCTGAATCACACTCTGCCTCCTGAGGCTCGATACTTACCACAATCTACGACAGCTTATTTTTTTGTTGCAGAAATTTTATGTATTCCTTGCTGAAAGGAAAATCGTTTTTCTTGTTCATCACATTCTATAGCTACAAATTTAACAAAAAAACGCTCCAATTAACGAGTGATTATGTCAATTCTTAACTCAACTTAGGATTGGATTAATTTGAACTGACTTGGATTAATTTGAACTTGACTTGGATTAATTTGAACTTGACTTGGATTAGTTTGAACTTGACTTGGATTAATTTGAACTTGACTTGGATTAATTTGAACTTGACTTGGATTAATTTGAAGTGAAAAAGGTATAGATAATAATATATTTTAAACGTGTTATGACAATACATTTTTACTATTTAAGTTAATTAATTCATGAAAACATGGAAATCGAGGCTTTTCAAGATCGTTCTTCCTGAAATTCTTCAAAAGGTCTAAACTGTTCTGGGAGGCTCCTTAGGCTCCCTGCTGTCTTTTTCACCTAGGCATTATTTTACCCTGATTAACTCAGACGAAGCTGGTCTTTGAGTCGTAAGCTCCCTTCACCTGAACATACATAGAATATTATCTCAATTTGTGTGACGTAATAAATTTAGTTCACAGTGCCTTTACAAATTAGGGAAATAATTATAACATTAATCATTTTTCGTTGAAGTAGAAAAACATTTTAACAACTACCTAATAAAATTGTGAGTCACTAAATTTCCATCATTTTCGGAATATATTTTGAATCAAATCAAATCAAATATTCTCGCCATAAAATATCAAGAGACAACCATGTTCTTGCCTCTTTTCATCCACCTACATCATAACCAAGGGAATACGTTTTCATGTTTTTCAGTCAGTTTTTCGTTCAACTTTTGACACGACTATTATAATAAGTATGTATATTTACCAACCAAAGATTTCTGTGTCAGGATTGAAAACTAATGTAATGCAATTAGTGTTTAAATTTTATTGTAAATAATTTGAGATTTCTGATGAGATTTCTAACGAGATTTCTGACGCACGATTCATCACTTATCACTGAGACAAGTGATAACGTGACACTGCAACGCCCTGCAGTCATGTTACTATCAGGAGGTATATATACTCTGGACCTGCCATCACACGTGTCCAGTAGAATCAAAGCTCTCTGAGAAGTCATCTCGTGTTCCATTTATACTATTCGCTGTCGTTGCCAGTTAAGTATTGTTATAGCACAGCTGCCATAGATCTTATTATTTCAAATTCTCTAGAGACGATATTGCAGACAGAGCATTACATTCAATGCATAAGATTTCGCTTCGTACGAAACCATACGAGTTGTTCTTCGGGCACGTATATCAAATCTGAGTTTTTCAATCCACTTTGGAATTTTGAATACGACTTCGGAATTCAATTGGGCTAGAGAAAAGTAGAAAGAAAAATGAAAACAGTTTTTTTTTCAATGTGTTGATACACGACATGTATAACATTGGTTTTTAAAATGCCTTACCATTAAAATCCTTAACTGATGTTTTATTATAAAATGTTTATATTAGTAGTAAAATGTTTTAATATAAAGGTCCTTAGTTGATAAACATACAAATGCGAGTGTACATACAGGGTTTGCAAACGTTTGCAATAAATGTAATGTTCGTTTTTACTCTGGTTCTTCTTTTTATTCTACATACAGGGTGTTTCAGAACAAGAGGTACAAAGTTGTATATCAAGTAGAAAATGGCCAAATAAACACATTTTCCTAAAATTTTCCGAAAAAATTTGGGTTTTTGAGATATTAGCTGTTTATTGTTATAGAGGATGAAATTTAATGCCACAATTAGCCACAATGTTCATTTTGAATATCCGTTACAAATGCGTCTATTCTATGATAGTTTACGATTTTAAAATTTAGGTTTAGTGGTATTTGGTAGAAAAGTTTAGCAAGAAGGTTTTACAAGGTTCCAGATCGTGCTACATAATTAGTTCTTGTTTGTTTCGTTGTCACTGTTCAGTTTCAAAGAAACCACGACGCCGTAGTCGTTATGGTCAAGATTTGAAAAGCGCCTTGATGTAGGTGAAACACATTTTGAATAATTTTTGAAAAGTAAATTCAAAATAAATATTGCGAGTAATTGTGTCTTAAATTTCATCCTTTAAAACAACAAACAGCTGATATCTCAAAAACCCGAATTTTGTTCAGAAAATTTCATAAAAGAAAAAGTGTTTCCTTGGTCATTTTCTACTTGGTGTGCAATATTGTACCTCTTGTTCTAAAACTGTTGATTAAGGAATGTAATAAAACAAAATAAAAAGGCGAACCTAGAGGGGATAAACGCCATTGAGCGTCCCCACGTACATTGGCATATGCGCATTGGCTTGTGTGACATCAGGGAACAATGTTGGCAGTGTTTGTAGATAATTTAAATTCAGAACTAATGCGTCGAAGTAGCAAAAATTCGAAATATCATTTCGTGCAAACATAACAAAATAGAACTAATTCAACTGCGAACAAGCTTAAGTCATGCAACAAACGTATGATATTTCTTACTGTATATAAATGCTTGACGATAACACAAAGGAATGACGTGTGAGGTATAACGTAATCAAGTTGATAGTTATTAAAGAAGAAATACATATATGTACCAAAATACTAGTATACATGCAATCACATCGCGTACGCCCACTACAAAAATGTAGTGTTATCCAGTAAAATATAGTGTTATCTAGTAAAATGTTTTGAAATGTAAGGTAATGTGCGGAAGAAATTCGTAATTCAATTTTCAGTCTCAAACATTTTCAGCATACAATTATTGTTGAGATACACAATGATGTTTTTTATCTTAAATTCTTTCTATGTTTGAGGGATTTTGATTCTCTGCGGAGGTTTGTGCCAAAGCAAGGCGCCTGATTTTGACAGTGTTTTCTGCCCATTGTCAGACAAACGGTAGCTGACCAAGACATTATTTCTCAAATTTTACTTTTTTAAAAGGCATGCTTGGTCATGAGAAGTTCTTTGATCTGAGTAAAGCCAGTGGATGAAACGAATGCCAGTGGAGTCATTCGGTCTATTGTGTCAAGAAGGTCTTTAAAGAGTCCGGCAGTTATTGTTTGAATTTTACACGAGCCGTCAATGTCCTCTATTCCAACTGCAGTGAGAATATTATCTCCAGCAAGAAATGTGTCAAAAGGTTTCTTATGATTTGATTTGAAACTTCGAGTTTTATTAGCCTTTTTTGACGTAACAGTTTTGGAGTAAGGACCTCTGGTGATCAAAATAATCAAGAGTTGTTTTATTATGAGTTGAGTATTTCTAGCGGCAAAAGATATCGAAGGCTTGTAGAAACCAGCTATTTTGAAATTATAATTAAGTGGTTCGTAGTGAGAGAAAGTTCATTATTTTCATTATGAATTAATTACGAACTTGAAATTTGAAGTACATACGAGTATTCATCAAAGATAGGATTCTTCCTCGTACTGCTCTGCGCTGAGAGCGTGAGGTCACCCATTTGGCTCATTACCTTTAAGGGCTTCAGTGCTACTGTCGCCTGATGCGTTGTTGTTAGTTAGGTTAGAGGAATTTACGTAATTTGCGTCATGAGCGTTACAAGTATCTCAAGAAATAAGTTTCTTAATTTCAAGCCTATCATTTATCCACTTTTTCTCATCGGCTCCGAATGAAATGTTTCCATTTTTAAAGGAGGGAGTAAGCTGTTAGTGGGAAAGGCTTGGAGAGGTTCTGAGGGAGGTTCTTGCGAGAACAGCGACATTTTCTTAGTGATGTTTGGTCTTCGTCGCATTTGATGGTCTCCATGCCTTACTTTTTTAATTTTTAAAACGATATTGGGTGGCATAGTTTGCGGGAAATGTAACTTTCTGAAATGAGAGTTGTATAGCAGTTTTTAAATTAACGGAAAGTTTCAGGTTGACTTAGAGCGCAGCGAATCCAAATTTTTGCCATAAGTTCCAAAGTTTTATAAGCACGTATAAGAATGTGAAAAAGAATGTGTCCTCACTGAGATAAATATGTTGGAAAAATGAAAAGTAGAGATAGAAGTAGCGGAGAGTAGGACAGAAAGTGTAAGAGAATTAAGAGTAGACAAGAAGCTGCTCAGTTTTGTCTGGATGCCTGTGGATAGACAGACTGTCACTGTAGAGATAGGCTCACTTCTCTCTGATCTGCATGGGAAAGTAACGTTTCAACTTTTTCATAAGAAGCTTGCTAAGAGGCGTTGTATTGCTAATGTGTAACTCACATAACAAAATGATTTTCTGCCTTTGAATACAGAGTTCTATTTTTCACTATGAAGTTTTTCGAAAGTAACCTGATTCAATTTCATTTCAGTTCTTTCTTTAAGTGTAAACGTTCATTCACAAAAAAATTATTTTACATCTCTCACATTTGACGTCATTAGTTGATTAATTTGTCCCTGGAGAGAACTGAGTGTTTCGTTGATAGGGTAATTTACACCAATTTCGCGTATCTGAAATCGATTCCGTAAATCAGGAATTTTCAATGTAGATTTTTTTAAAGATGGATAAGTAGTGCTCAAAATATATCACGTTTATTTTACTTTTCACGACATGCACGCTTGCAAGTGTATAATTTCTATTGCAACACGGATTTCGGCGGCACTCTCCCTCCATTTGAGGAGTAGTGGTGATACGCGAGCACAGATTGACGGGTGTGAATTTACTTGCTGTTCCCCACAGTTCGAGGGTCACAACACAGCCTCAGAGAACATGTTTAAGTTTACACGAACTACTAGTCACGGTAGAGGAAACAAGGTAGGGTCATTTCCATGGGAGAAAATACGCCTCCTCTAGTTCGGCTAGCCAATAGAAAGGTTTTATTTCAAACAATTTTTATGACGTCACTAAAATCCCATGTTGTTAGGCCAATAGTGGAGCCAGATTTAGGGGTAGTAGTGCTATCAGATGATTTTATGTATGTGATAAAGGGGAATTTCACGCACATAAATCTCTATATGAGTGTAAATAAATCCTCTATACTACTATGTGTATGTGTAACATGAAATTACCTTTTGAATATAAATATTTGAATGAATGCATACTGCCATTAACATAAAATTGTAAAACAACTTTAACGTGTAGTACATGCATAAAACCAAGTTTATATAATTTACATCTATCTGTTTCCCCGCTCAAAGATCTGAATCACACTATGTCTTCTGATGCTGGATGCTTGCCACATTTTACGACAGCTTGTTTTTACATTGCAGAAATTTCATGTATTCCTTGCTGGAAGGAAAAACGTTTTTCACACAAAAAACGCTCAAATAAACGAGTGATTATCTCAATTCTTAACTCAACTTAGGGTTGGATAATTTTGAACTTGACTTGGTATAACTACGGTTTACTACGAGCAGACCTGCTGCAAAACGCCTGCGTGCTATCAGTGGAAAAACTCGGATAAAGATGGCTACTGCTGATCCTGCTGCATCAAAGGCCTCTGTTGGGGATAAAATAGCTGACCTTAGGGATGCACCTGCTTTCCAAGGATATTCATGCATGCTCAATCAAGCAAATATAAAGCGCAACAATAACAAGTTTTACTTCATGAAGATTGCCGAAAAGGGGTCGGAATTCTACGTTCTCACTCATTGGGGGCGCGTGGTAAGTGATTTCTTCTGATTCGGGTTCAAAATAATTTTAGTGTGAATGAGATCATGTCCACTGAAAGTTTTCATGGTTGTTGAACTGCTGAAGTATAAAAATATAAGACATTATCCTTTTTTCTTCCATGTCGACAAACTCGTTCTGAGGGTAATTTCTAGTTTCTTCTAAGGTCCGTGTTATGAAGTAATCAGTCGGCAAGATCTTGAGTCTTCGAGTTAGCTGTTACTGCATGGAAAGTGTCATTATGTTTCAAAGCTACATTAATGGCAGAAAGTAGTCGATAGCCGTCTGCTAAATAAGTGCATGTTAGACAACACTATGAAAGATCTTCTAAGATAGCCTAAACAAGAGCCTAGCGGTAGCCTTGCAGACATTTACTGGAGCATTACAAAGTAAAATGTACGTGTAGTGACTCTGTACTCCAACTTACTAGTGTGAGCTGCTTCTATAACCCCCACATACTGAACATTTCTGGCGTAGAACAGAGCGCTCTCCTGTTACCTATGGGTAACCGGAGATTCACAGCTCGCTCTCTTTCTTTTGCATTTTCCCTTTAGCCATATCATTTTTCGCCCGTATTTCAATGACGAATGTTCCTTTATCAGCAGTATGATTCTAAGTACACTCCTGTTTAAATTTCAACTTCGTACCTATCGTTATAGTAAGCGTATTTTGCACGTAAAAAATTTTCCATTATTATACAGCATCATCTATTAAACAATAAATAGTTAACAGGCATATTTTCGTACCAGTAAATGATCCACGTACGGTAAATTTTGTGACAAGAGCAGCACGAAGAAGCTGAAGCTCCTCACGCAAGGTCTGCCATTTCTGAATAAGTTATTTACTTCATTTACGCGTGCGAAGATTGGCCTGCAAAATTTGTCGCCAACAATGGCCAGGGATTCCAACCTGGGGTGCGAACACCCCCAAGGGATGCGAGCACAGAAAATACTGGTTATAGGGCAGAATATTGGCTGTAAGAAAACTACTGGCAGAAATTGACAGGCGATATGTTGGCATTTTTATTTTAGGGGTTGAGAAGTCTGAACGAAATTTCTTCAAGTGCGCGTGTAAAAAAAAGGTTGGGAACCCCTGGCCTAATCTGACGTGATCAATCTAACCAAACCCTATATGCGTCTCGTAAATCTCCAATTGACTGTGGCGACTCATAATAACTGACGTTAATGTTCGTGTAAATAGGATTTTGTAAATGAGCTTACAATTTCTGCTTCCATAACTCCTCTGCAGCTCTGGTCTGCGACGGAGGCTGTATGAACTCGAGTCTATTTCGTCAGCCGTTTTCTCTCCCAAAATACCAGTAAAACAGAACATCATTTCGAGCCCCAACTCACGGAATCTGACATATAAAATAGAATCTCGTAATAATTCATGTTCGTTCGCTAAATTGTGTGTCTAATAGCGTATAATAGTTGTTCGTTTACTAACACATAACACAAATATGCTGAAATCTCTACAAATGGTAAAATTTTTGGTGTTTGAGCTTACATTAGAATTTTTTGTGTACTCAAAAAGAAATTATCGTAGATCCTCATAGTTCGAGACCAATATTACAACTCATTGAGTTTGAAAAGAAATGCTCTTTCGTCTTCATAGTCGCATTTCTGGTGGCTAGTTTCATTCAAGTCGGGAATTTGTGGTATTGAAAAATTTTGAGCTAGAACTCGTTGGACGTGAATTTGTCGTTTCTAATTATCGCATTATAAAACTGTGAAAAAACAAGTGAATTTAGCTCTGACTTTTTGAAAAGTTTGGCTGAGAATGAGAAAATTTTTGCAGAATTTTTATACCGTGACTGATGGAAAAGGGTTAAGGGAAAGGCTTGTAAGAGTACTTACAAGCGCCAATCACAGGCAACTTCTTCAGTGCCAGTGTGGAACATACATCTAAGAGTAGGAATTGCTATTTCATTGCTCATGTTTTATGTGTTTAGGTGTCATACCTCACTCTCTCTCAGACACAAAGTTCGTATTTTTTCCTAAGAAAGATTCATGAAGATATTCGAATATGATCGGACATGCGTCTGACGGTTGGAACCGAACCGTGATGCAACATCGTGCCGTGAACCTAGTATAATTAGCGAGTTGCTTGTTTTCCAAAAGAAGAGCCCACGTTTTATGAACGCGTGATAGCATCTCTTCTCACAAATAAATCGAAATTTCCAGACAGGAGCGAGCGTGAAAATCAAGTATAATTTGGTATTTTAAAACAATGGAGATAATAGTCAACGCATTAGATATGCGCTTCTTTACAGGCGACAAGGAAGTGCTTCCGCAAAAATTAATTCTGAAAGCATTCTTCTAGCTAAAATCATTGACGGTATGATACGATTTACTCATGACAATTATTTTCTAGAAGTAGAAGTAGAGGCAGTGAGAAGATCTATTCCTTTTGTTCTAATGTTCATTCCGCAGTTGTAGTCAAGAAATGTGCCTGTCTACACCATCACGACTCCAGTGATTTAGAAAATTACGCTCGCAGCTCTGTTTTCTAAAGACAACTGAGCGAAACAGGTACCATGAGTGATCCAGCCAGATTTTACTAATTCTGAATTTTACAAAAATTACAAAATTTCTTTCTGAATCACACTGGAAAAATGAGGTAATTCATCCATGGTGACAAACAATTACATCTCGTGCTTTTATTTCGCAAATCAACAACTGAGATTGAGTTGTTTTGAGTACCTAATTTATTTTATGGAATATTCCACTCATTAAAAGCTTACATATATTTTTCAGTTTTGATACAATTACCACTGATTGATAAAAAGTTGAACAAACAATGTCGTTAGAGTTCAATGAATAGACAACTACGTCGCTAGGATTTGATCACACACGGTCAATTGTTTTGTTAAGTGAGACTCAGACTGACAATCCATCAATTTTAATTGGAGATAGAAGTGCGAAACCATGAGTACTTAGGCTACAGATTTTTGCTATTGGAAGAATTGAGAAGTATTGTGCATCAGGTGCCGATAAAGTCAATAAGAGCAATGAAGCCATCAGTGCATAATGGCAAAAGGGGCTAAAAGCGAACGTTAAAAGATCTAGATTTACAAAAAATTGACGGCTGATTTGAAGATTATTTGCATAAACCATTACATTAGAAAAATTTGTCTGAAAATGTACCCTAAATTTTCCATTCAATCTCAGGGTGAAAATGGCCGAAAGAATTCTCCTAGTGGCCAGGGGGAGAAGGATGCAGTGAAGGATTTCTGTACCTCGTTCAAGAAAATGACCGGCGATAAGTGGGAGTCCCGGCACCAATTTCAGTTCACGGACGAGAAGTATACACTGCTGGGGACGGGTGAGGGACTTTGCTCAAACTGAATGAATTATGTGTTTTCAGGTCTCCAACACCAAATATTTGTTGGTATTTATTCCTATATTTTCTTTCCTACTGAATTTTTGAATATGTTTAAGAACTTTTCAGATTTAGTTGAACGATTTTTCCTCGCCTTGTTTGAAGAAATTGACTGCTCTTCGTGACATGAAACTTATTCTGAAATCCTGCAAATTCAAACATTTCTGATCATTCTTCCCAGTATAAGAAAGTTTTTTTTACAAGTGATGTCATGATATTCTGGGGTTGTTGCACACTGTATTAGCTAGAGAAAATCGTAAAGTCTATTACTGCTGATGCCTTCCGAATAACATTTATCCCTAGGCGCAAAAACTTGAATTGAACTGGTTCTAATATCGATTCCATCTTTCATGTATATCTCTTATTAAAGTTTGTGTTGTAAATGTATAAAATCTTCAACATGGAGAGGCTTCAGAGTTACGAAGCTACGGATACATCATTTATTTTCTTTTCTAACGTTGGGTGATTGTCTCAAAATGTGAATTCTAGAGCAAAACAGATATAATGCAATAAAAATTAGAAGTGACTCAAAATCCATGCTGCAAACTGCCTTTTGTACTCTATATTCATGCAACAGAACAGGGTGGTATTAATGGTTTGCTTTGTTTAGAACGAGTAATTTTTTTAAAAATTTTTTATTGCGTGCAAAGGCAAGAACACACCAAGATTGCAATGAGCATTGCCTTTAAAAATGAGAGGTCTATCGTTGTGGTGTTGAGCATTCCCTACTGCTAAAAATGCCTTTATATTTATTCAATCTGCCTTATAACTTGCTTCCGAAAATATTGGTTTCAATTCTTTGTATGCATTTTCTTTCAGGAGAATTAGAACCAAATCTCCGAAAATTCACTTATTTGAATTGAAGGCTATAAGTGAAAGAAGGTCTTGTTGGATAAAATCTCTGACTTAATCACACATTTAAAACTTGCTGGACCGGATGAAGCGTGAAATATTTGAATACTTGTAATCATTAAACAGAGATTAACTCCTTTTAATGCATGTACCTGATAGAATATCACAGAAATAGCGAGAGAAATCCTTCAATAAACACGAATTTTTTAATCACACTCAAGCTTCCCTCAAAGTCGTCGCATCATGAATATCGAATATTATGTTTCCCTGTCACCCTGAAACCTGGGTTTGGCTATGGAGAATCAAGCATAAGAGACACTGCGTAGAATATATCATATATTTTCCCCTTTTCTTTCTAATATCGCATTTAGAAGGCAGCTCTAAGCCAGATACAATTAATGAACGTTTCTGATCTTTTCTACTTTTTTAATGTTAGTAATTGGCATGGAAAATAAAATATTTGTAAGCTCTTACCTTGAGTGCTCCTTAGTTATCAAGCTAGGGGAATTGAATTTGCTGCTATGAAGATACATTCATGTCAGCAAAGAATATTCAGAGATGAAGATGAGGGCAAAAAAGGTAAAATGAACTTAAGACTGTATTCGAAGGCTAATTATTTTATACATTGGCACGTGAAAAAATCTCTGACGTTTTTTAATCAAACGGTTTTTTAGTGATTATAGAAATTGCTAATTTTCATTTCATAAAAATACGAGTTTGTACTATTTGTCCCAAAAATTATTTTACATTCTTTATTTTTCTGGATCTAGATATAATTACAGATGAGGGATATGCGGATTCATCACAGCTACACTCACAGAAATTTGGCTCAGCCGTTCGCGGTTATTTGGAAATTCAGAATGATTTTGGCATATCCAGGTTTATCCTCTCTGACTACAGGTTTGAGAAATTGAGATAGTTATACCACATATTCACGTTGTACGTGATGAAATACATTTTCGTTTAGAACGATAGTTTTGGGATATTGTCAATTGACTCTATTTCTTTTCAGAAATCTTACAGTATTTGTTGTATTTTCCTTAAATTCTTAGACATCGTCATGCAGTCAATATGTACATCCACTAAGGTGGTTTGGAAATTGAAAAAATCTATGAGAAATAGTGCTAAGTTAGCTAACTAACGCTGTGTTACGCTTGAACACTTATGTACGTCGTATGACACACACAAAAGCGTGTCAAATGTTATTATTGATGTTGCATTTTGATGATCCACTATTGTGACTTGATTTTATGACACGTTGACAGATGAAAGATCGTTTATTTTGTGTCCAAATTTTCCACAATGTTTCCATTACCCGATCAACAGGAATTTCCTTGTGCACCAATTCTGCGTTCAACATGCTGCGCTCTACAGTCTTGAACACTACAATGATCGCATAATTTGCACGTGAATTATTGTGCTGTACCAGAAATTGGAAATCAACACGAAGACTCTGACAAAATGGAGAACACGACAAAGGCGACAACCATGATAGAGATGTCACGGCGCCTTACTGGTGTTAAGAGAGCGTCAGGCGACAAAGAGGGGATTTAAACCCTCGACAGCGAGAGAGAAAAAAGTAGAAAAATTAGAGAGGAATGGTACAAAGAAAGACAGAAATAAATGATTAAGGGGAATAAGGAATAGAGAGAGCTCTTCCTACTCTGCATTTGCTTAATCAACAGGTGGATAATATAGACTAATTACAATATTCAATTATTTCATTTAAAGTAAACAAGTGAGTAGTAAAAAACACGGTGAATGAGCACGGATCTTGCACAAGCACATAATGAATACAAGATCCAGACAATAATTTATCGACATAAGGTTGACCACATTAAAAAAGGGGGAATGGAAGTATAATTTTTAGACCACGTTATAATTTTATACGAGCCACACCAAATGGAAGAAAAATACACGCTGAGTTCTAAAAATTTTCCTCGCAGTACTTGAACACTTTACGTCGCATTTTTTTGCGTGGTGTCGTAACAACACCCAATATCACCATGCTTTTAATTCATATTGAAACGAAGCCATGAATTTTACTCTAAACTTCATCTTTAACGTGTTTCTCCATTCACTTCTAACTTGTACCGTCATCTCTCCTCTATTCCGCCTCCTTCAGTTGGTTGTCGGAAGTGGGGCCCCACCCTACGTACCATCCTTCTGGTACGCCGGTGTTGTAGTGTAGTGATGCTCGGGTACCTGGTGAGCTGTGTCATGCTGTTATTGGGCACTGGTGCTATGATGTGCAGGGTACGTTGGTTGTTTGATAATGGCTAGATTAGTTCACTGATGCTGTTGCGCATTGAGCTCTGGGACGTTAGTTCCGCAGTACACTGGTGCGCTGTGGGACGCTGGTGCTGGGTAATGGTGTAGTGATGCGCATCGTGTCCTGGCACTCCCAAGAACTCTCTCAATCAGAAACCCCCTCAGTTGTTCAGAGCCGTCTTGTATATCTTCTCGCCTCCTTTCTTCTGGACCCTTGTTGAAAGCTCGACGCTCGTTCCCGCGCTCTTGATTAACCCTTGCGCCTCCCCCATATTTCGCTTTAACATCTAGATTTTATAACCCTATCACCTTTATCTCTTAGTATTATATTCAATACTCAATTTAGCATTGAATTTACATTACTTAAATTTACATCCCTTTACCTTACATTTCGAGATTCAATTTTACCTGCAAAGTTTATTTAAGGAAACATTCCCTTCCTTACTTCACTCCCAAAAGCCCCCAAACACATAGGGAGCTTCCACGTTTCTCCCCTAAGGTACCCTCTACCTGTCTACCTCCTGCCATCACATCCCATTCTCCCCTCGTGAGGCATAAGAATACCGTTCTACTCTCTACTCTAAAGTCATTTTTTCGTGCGCTTTTGCGCCATGTTTCGTTACAGACAGAGAAAGCTAAAGGGAACTCAGGTGGGTGTATACTGTCTTACGGGTTTTTATCCGTATTCCATCTAGAGCGTGGAGAATTTTTTTAAGGTTTTGCCTTTGAGAAGTTAGTTAGCTGTTCAGTGACCAAATACTGGATATGTCGGTCACGGAGCAGTGATTCATGTAACAAGAGATATTTTCATTTTGTAAAATATTCAATGAAATGTGCATGCATTCACCAAGATGTGAATTTTCCTGAGTGAAGCAGCTTTGTGCGTGAGACCACCTCACTTAAACTGCGGTTCTCTTATTGCGCATTCATGCGTGAGATCACCTCTTATTAAAGCGTAATTTCAATGAAGTTGCAGCGTATTTGTGACCACCTCACTTTTAAGTGTGGTTTTCAGTGAAATAGTTACATTTGACCACTCCACTCTAAGTGTGGGTCTTTTATTGATCTAGTTGTGTGTGCCAGCACCTCATTCTCAGCGTGGTTCTCACAATGAAATAGTTGCATGTGACCACTCCAAGTGTGGTCTACTTAGTGAACTAATGTGTGTGACCATCTCACTGTGAAGTATTTGCTCCTCTTTCGTATAGAATTCCTCAGTGTGCCGCTGGCCAAGGGCTCGCTCAGCAGCGATCTCATTGAAGCGGGTCTGTCTGCACTCGCTGAGGTCGAGGCGGCAATCAAAAATAAGGTAAGCCATTTTACATTATCGTGTGGAGGGCGTAGTCTAAATCCCTGTTATGAATCTCAATGTGATGCTTTTGTGCAATTTTCCTTCAATGAGGACCTGTCTGATGATTCAACCACTTTTAGTGTTTAATGCAACGGTGGCCGCACGTACATTGTATAATAGAAAGAATCTCGCTCGCCATAGCCGTGTGTCTATAGGACCTGACTCCGTGCGGGAAACCCGGGTTCGAGTCTCGGCGCTGGTGGCGATTTTCTCTGTTGGGTATAGGAGAAACAATTGTAAGCACAATACCCCACTCTACCCAGGTGTCTGAAATGGGTACCGGTCTTTGACCGGGGGAAAGCGTCATAGCGTCCTGGTGTTAGTTATAAGGCATTTGAAAAACCAATATAAAAGGTGATATGTATCATGCTTCAATTGGAAATAAAGCATCCGTAGATGCCGATGTTTGTTTGTTTATATCCAAATACTCTTAGTTTACAGACATTGCCGTGGTCTCCGAATTTTCGCTGATTGAGATCTTCATTAAACTGATTATTTTAACTGCTGTACTCGCCTGTTTCAAAATTTTAATTTTTGTTTCATCAGATGATATTCAGTAATAATTTCAGTAAAACTCAATGATAACAGCGTTTATGACGAGATTTGTGAGCAGAATTTGAAAATATCATCAATAAATGCGTGTTTACAGAGGAGCTGTACTCTTAAAATAGCATGGAAACTGTCACTTGGCCAGCGTGGAAAAATCATGGAAAAAGTCATGGCCATAACCATCGCACATACATTCTAATTGAGTGAAATGACAAATAACTGAAAGTTAGGAGACCAACAACCCAATATACTTTTATCAGGTCGTACTATAAGTCTTGTATGTTTTCATGTTGTAAGAAGTTTGAACTCGTATTACAGAGGGAAGTACGAGTTCAATCCATTGTGGTCTTCTATAAGTTTACAATGAAATACTCGTGGCTATTTAATCATTTTTATCTTCAACATTTTAACTGATTTGGAGCCATCAACCGAACACTTAAAACAGTTTAACAAAAGGATGTTTCAGTTTCATAAAGGATGTAATGAGTCATTAAAATATTCATGAAGTGTATGATCCGGAAGCAGTTACTAAACGGAAATGCAGAAGATGGTTTCAAAAGTTTCGAAATGGTGATTTCAGTATCGAAAATAGCCTTCGAGAAGGTCGACCACTTGCGTTTGATGCAGCTTTATTAAAGAAAATGCAGCTGATCTTGCAGTATTCATGAGGTAACTGAGCTCTGAACTTAATGTGAGTGCAATGACAATTCAACGCCTCTAACAGGAGCTGGGAAAGAAGCCCAAACTTGGAAAGTGGGTTCCTTATGACCTCTTCGCTGTTAGTCGTCGGTAGCGCGTGAATGTCTCTGCATCTTTGCATTTCTGCCAGTTGCAAGCACCTTTTTTTGGATAGATTGTAACCGGAGACGAAAATTGGATTATGTACAGACATTTTAAACGTCAACATCAATGGCTATGTCATCATGCAAGACCACAATCACAACCAAAAATAGGACTTCATCCGAAAAAGATCTTATTGTGTGTTTGGTGGCATATGAGAGGACTCATTCATTATGAGAGTCTTCAAAACAACCAATAAATCCCTGCAGAACTGTACTGTCATGCAGCAGCTGCAAAGACTAAACACTGCTGTAGAAAAAAAAGTACCCAGCTTTGGTCAATCGAAAAGGTGTCATCCTTCAGCAAGACAATGCACGTCTGAAACCGGAACAAATAACTTTGGACACAATTCAAACTCTGATATAGGAAACACTATTGCATCTGCCCTATTTTTCAGATATTGGTTCTTCACACTTCCATCTCTGTAAGACTCTGAACAAACATTTAAGGGGGAATATTATGAATGACAGAAATGAAATTGAAAATGAATTGAAGCTCATTTCTGACCAATAAGACAAAAAATTTTGTGAACGAGGCAGTAAAAGAATGGTCAGCGGGCGGGCAGAAGTCGCTACGAACAATGGAGAATGTATTGTTGAATAGTTAAATGCTGCTCGTAATAAATAAATAAATAAATAAATAAATAAATGTGTTCTTACTTTCCTTATCATATTAGTAAAAAATGGACAGGGCTTGATAGTCCGACCTGATAAAATGATCGATTGTTGAATTTTGGAGAATAACAATAATTATCCCACATTATATTTTCGACCTTTATATGATCATACTTAAGAAACACTGTGCTATCCTGTTCATTAATACAGTAGCACATCAGAAAGCCTGCATGGAGATATCTTGTTTCATTTGCTATCTAGAACAAGAACTTCGGAGGCGTCATTTGCTTCGAACATACAAAGGGGTCCGAACCATTGGAAATATTATTAAGACTACAACATTCACCTTTCTGACGATACCAATCTTTTCCCACTGCATTCATCACTAAACTATACCTGACGGGGTTATTTCTTTAATAGTTTTAAGAGAAACTAAATCTATTTCGGTGTGAAATTTTTTAGCCGTAGAGCTTGAGGAGAATGTGCAGATTCCCTTATGTCGAAATTTTATCTGATTATTGATTGTAGGAGAAGTAATTGTCTCACCTGTTGAGCAGCCTGGTTTGTGTGAAAAAGACAACTATCCATGCCTGACTGCTGATTAGCGAATATTTTTTGTAGTTCTTCAAGTTTTGTTAATTTCTTTGCCAAGTAAAATCAATTGGGATTCCCGTTGCTCTATGATGAAGACTTTCGTTTTTCAACGGCATGATGGTTTCCTAAAGATATTCCTATTTATGAACTGTCTCTTTAATCCAATTCAAAGCTTGTAGTATTGAAAACGATATTTGTTTGAATTAAGGAATAAGACAATAAAAATACCGAATACATTTCAAGTTTAGCATTTTATATTGATTACGATTTGTATTTATACATATTCATAGCTCTCCTAGAGCTTGAAGATCCAATTAAAATTCATTTTTTTTCAAAGGAAATTTATGGTAGAATAATCGTTTCAAAGATTTTTGTTTGTGCACAGAAAAGTGAAGACAAAATTGCTGATTTGACGAGCCACTACTACACTCTCATCTTGCACGACTTCGGCCGCAATAAGCCGCCCGTGCTGCAGTCCCTCGACGCTGTCCGTCAGGAGAAGGAAATGTTGACCGCTCTCATACAACCCTTAGTAAAATCGAGCTCACAGACTCTTCAGAAGACCGAGGTGAGCTGTAACCTTCAACTTGATAAGAGATTTATCAAGCTGTGCTTTTGACGGTTGTTGTTCATTCAACTTTCCTGTTTTGCTTTTATTTTCCTGAAGGAAGTCGATGTTTTTATTTTAGGTACAATTCTTCGTCAAACTTGTAAGGAAAATCGCCTTGAGTTGTTTGTGAGGGATTCCCCGTCATGCGGTCTTCGTTTGATGTTACTTTATTAGATTCCTCTCTGACTAAACGCTAAAGATATTACAATCGTTTACGGATACAAACGTTTTATTTTATTTTTATTGTCGTCTTTCCACAGTGAGGAAGAAAATAGAGTTAATAATTGTTAGATGGTTTTCAAATTTCAAAATTCCGCACCTAATATTGAAGCTATTGGGTGTGAAATATTTGCAAGCTAATATTTGATGAGATTGTCTTCAAATAATTTTCGTACATCTACTTAATTAAGATTTAACGATTTGAAATTCAAAACTTTTATTATGAAATTATCCGTACCCTCAATTGGAGGTACATCTCGACAAGGGAGGATCCAATTTTCAGAAAACCTAATCACTCTCTTAGAACTAGCAGACTAAAACAAAAGCTTTCGCATTCAAATTTCTGAAGTCATTTCGAAAATTCACACCATCTTTTTAGCCTTGGTCACGATTCCTTGACAGACTTGGAAAATACAGTAAATGATCTTAGAAACCTGGAAACGATTAAATACTTACGAAATAGGGGCTATACACAGATGTTATTGATCTTATTTGAAAATACAGATCTTGTTTCGTCTTTTACGAGTCTGCAAACCAACATAAGTGCAAATACTGTTTGTTACTTTTAAGAATAATATTTTTTGTTTGTTCTTTGTCTTTTTTACCTCAATTTTGTGTATTTAACCAAACCAAATTCTTATGTACGTTTTTTTGCGTTCTCTCACACAACATTCTCAGACGATGTTTTTCATAAGATCTCCTATCATCTTTAAACTGACCAATTATTGTGTTAAATAAATTTCTATATTACACATTGGGTGCTTCAGAAAATAAATACACACACACTTTACATTATGTTTTCTTAAATACACGGCTGAATTTCTGAACAAATTGAACGTAATGTTCTCTGAACAGATCGTTGTGTTGGTTCTTCAGGTACTTTTTGAACCTTTTGTTTTGAAGCTACCGTCACTAGAATTTAATTTAGAATTTAAATTTTAAATCAAACTAGTATTTGAATTATTTTTCTCCTTTGGAATTCGTTTACACTGAATTAACACTTACGATTGCAAGTATCTATATAAGTTGTAATTAGAAGACAGTAGCGACAAGCAGTGATAAAATTAAAATGAAAAAACATTGGCTCTGGGCGGGGGTCTTTGTCAAAGATGAGAGAAATTAGAAAAACAATGAGAGGTACTCCAAAAGTTGACTGAATAAATGAGGGCACAGATGCCTATTTTACTCGTCATGTATGAAAACAGAATAATTACAATACTTCTAGGAGGTACACTGAGGAATTTCGATAGTTTCATTTGAGAGCAAATTGAAGTGTTGGTGCGAGGGATTAGAACAGGAGCTGCCAAGAAAGAGAGGTTCTCCAAACCATTGCCTGAATAAGTGATGGTAAGGAAAGCCTTCTTAAAACTAAAATATCCTTTGTTACCTCTTTCCATTTCCGATGGTTTCGTGAGCTTCAATTTGGGATTGAGTTTGAAGTTTGCATTTGTAATAATCCAGAAATTACCCCAGATTTCTAGGGAATTCAAAGAACTGTCTCTTTTCAAGAATGGTACTTCGGTACAAAAAAGGTTATGAAGAAACAAGCGATATTTTCAACATTTCTTTAACAATGATAGTTTCGTACAAAAAATAACCTATTTATTACGGAGTGAATTCAATCTAAATTAGCAGCGAAAGTCAGAGCTGCAGAGTATTGAAACGAAGCGAAAAACAAGGGTTGAGAACTAGAGATGAGGAAGCAAAACAAGTCAATTCCTGCTATATACAAAAGTGCCTAGCGCTTGCTAATTAAATTAAGTTTTCAGAGCTTTAAAGTTTTTCAAAACTGTACAAAATATATGATAGCATGCTAACTACTTATTTGAATGGAAGTTACCATATAATTATAAAACTGGCGGTGCGATCAAGGTCATGCAAGGAAGAAACTGAGAGGTAGTTCAAACTAACACTTTTGAAACAAATATAAACATTGTAAAAACAAAAATAATTCTACTGTTCAAAGAATAGATTTACATGAGATGGCTGTTTACCATATTGAATTAAGGAGTACAAAAAGCTCATTTGTTTTGGATTACAGTTCAGATCCAGTAAGGAAGCACTAACAGATAATCATCTGATCAAAAGGTACACTTTAGGCTCGGTTTCATAACGAGTAGGCGTAGTTGAGGGGGTAAGGTTCGGTGAATTGTTTGAGTGATGTGCGCGTCTTGTCCTTGAGTTTGCTGATGATGTGCAGGCAGAGGATGGCACTCATTAGCTGCAGGCCTCCTACGCCCGCCAGCAGCGAGCACCACACCGCGCGGTTGGCAGTGAACCACTGCTGCAGCAGCGGCCCACACCCCGACTGCAACAGACGGTGTTACATTTCACTCAATTTATTCCGCCACACAATCAACATTAGAATGTAAAAGCATAATAGGAAACAAACGTTCTCTGGTTATATATGTTTCAATTCCTAAGAATTTTCTTCGTTTTTAAGTTTTTAACAATCAAGAACACCGTGATTGCGTTGGGAATTTGATGTATTCATTTGAAATATTTCACGATATGATGTTAAAGAAAAAATAAAACACACTTCAAAAGAATTTCCCGAAGATTAATATTTATCATTTTATGTGGGCATTTATACTATTCCGACTATTACATTTACAGAATTATTATTGCATATTATTAAAAAGAAAAACAAAATAGTTTTTCTTCCTAATAATTCTCCTGGTGCAGTGAATTCATCTTTTTTTTTAAATTGAAGCCTCACTAGAGAAGGCTGTCCCCAAAAATAGACTAAAAAACTTCAAAATCTTGCGTGCACTAACCACTCTTCAAATAAAAATCAATATTAGAATAAAATTATTTTTCAATTTGAATTCCTCTGGTAAGAAAAAGTGAGAAAAAAACAGGTGATTGTGAGTTTCCGAGTAATCGCTCAAACTTATCGCTTTTCAACCATCTCTCCTTATCCGTTGTCAACTCCCACACGTAGTGAAGTGAGGAACCGTTTCGTGGTATGTTGTTCGAGCTAGGCGAGATGGCCATTTTTCCCTTTTCTCATTCTATGAATTATATGATGGGCAGTCTTGCAGTGTATGTCAAGCACCTATCTCTAACTATTTGTTAATTTATTCTTGATTGTTTTTGGGTAGTTCTGTGGCGACACTGTGCGACGGATTTTTTCGTTATGCTTCTAGGAGAGCGAATGATCCGTTGCCTCGTCTAAGGGGGCACGCATTGGCTTTAGAAACTCTTGGTTTCTGGCTCCCTAGAAGACTTCATTGCTTCATTTTATGAACTGAACACCTGTGGCAGCATCGAGCGGAACTCTCGCTCCTAATTTTTCAATTAGGACAAACAGTTTTGGTGTTGACGTGTGGGTGTACGAGGCTACCCTGCTGCAATCGTTATTCACAGCGGTCTTCACTCCAAAGTTCCATGGCATAAAAAAGTTTTATTCAAATTCTAACCGAGTGAAGTTCTACAATTCGTTCTAATTGTGATGTGTATTGTGATTCACTGATTGTGGAATTTATTAAAATTGGTTAGTAAAATTTTTTGACTTCCCTGTCTAATTTAGCTGGTTAGCGAGGGTCGAAAGTCCATATCGGACTGAGCTCCTTTAATAATGATGTTAGTGTTAATTAGCCTTCCTTCTGTTTTTCTCTGTCCGAAGATTCCAGTACTCGGCGAGTGAGGTAAGGTTGAAATTCACAATTCGTTCATTTTAGCCTTTTTCTCGCGGTTGTGCTCATACAAGCTGTCTTGTGCGCACACAAAACAGATACGGTACATTCCGTTAGCCGTTGAATGTCTGGAGGTCTTCATGGTCCCATTTAATCTGGGAAGTGTTTAGCAAGCATGCAAGTCCTCGTACTAGGCACTAGGATGATTCAAATTCGAAGACAACCTCCACACGGCTCAACTGTGGCCAGAAATTGGCAAATAATTCTGTGAAGCGCACGACCCCTCAAATTTCAATTCATTTGAATTTTAAATGAAACTTTAACTTTGGTATTTTTTCCCTTACCAAGACTAGCTCAAAAAGATACTTTTACCAAAACTTGAGATATTCGAACGTATGTTAGAAGTGACTCAATCGTTTTCTTTTGCATATAAACAGCATAGCTTGTTGGTTTGAGAGCTCACTAAGATATTCGAGATCGAATTCGCCCAGGATTGACTCTTGAATGTTTGTTAATAAAGGTGCTCTTCAACTCGTCGTGTTATCAGACTGAGTCATCTTTATTCACTGATGCTTTTATGGAAAGAGATGAGTCACTCTTCAGAAACGTGGGGAAACACTCATTCCTAGCTTAAAACCGTCGTTTTCAGAGACATTTATCCTATTTACATGAAGTTGAAGTACTGTACCACACTAAACCCCACATTTCTTCTTCATAACTTGACTGGTTTTTCAAGACCTCAATAATACCGAAGAAATCTCAAAGAAACTACGGAAAACAATGTCCATAAGAAGGAGAGCGCTAGGACGAGAGAGGTGGCAAAGATCGCAAAAAAGCAATACCGGTTTCGTACCAGGACGTCTCTATGAAGACCACGAAGAAAATTGCAAGAACTGGTGTCAGGCGAAAGACAAACCCCCACAAACCGAACCGTAAGCGCTGCGGAGTGAGGTGCGATACTAAAAATCACCCCAGCGACGGTACGTTCGTCAGTGAGAGATACACCACAAAAAACACAAAAGCGCTTTACTGGCACGTCCCCCGTACCTGCTTCAGCGTGAGGGGAGCCACGCTGGGCTCGTCAGCGTCATCAGCCTTTTCGTAACAGGAGTCGTCGATTGGGTAGCTGGTGTACGCGAACTCTCTGGGGCCGTAGAAGCCGCAGCAGTGTAGCTGTAGAGATACAGGAATTCAATTTGAACAGTTCATATAGTTTACTTTCACAAGCAATTGCTCAGTAGTATAATTACTTAGAGCAATTAGTGGGCAGGTTGAGATATGTAAAGCTACTTGTAGAGCTGAAGTATGATGCGTATAAAATTTCATTTATACGTTTTGATTCGAATGGTAGCCTGAAACACGTCCGTTCTGACGCAGCCTCCACTAAACACGCGGTCTACCACTAACGTAAAAGGTTCAGATGAATACAACATGACCGATGGAAGTAGATCGTTCGTTCTCTTTTGAAATGAAGGTAAAAGTGTAACTGTGTTGGCTAACTTCGCTCACATCTCTAACATGTTTCTACACGATACGTATCGATACTATACATGTACGTTATGCCTATAAACCCTATCTGCGATACGAGCTTCACCAGTGCACAAGTACAAGAATATTTTACTCGCAGGTACGTTTCGGACGGATATATTTGTTAGTCGTCCACATCTGGAAGAATAACTTAAGGAAAATATCAAATCCCGTCTTTTATGACGGGTCTTGATCACTAGTTAAATAATAGTACATATATTCCAGCAAGACCCAAAGAAACTCTACGGCCAAAAATATCCTCAAGGTAAATAAACCTTTGAAAAAATTGACGATAATATTTTTACCAAAAATAGCCTAACCTATCTTAACCCATTCTAAAAAATCTATCAAATTCTTACTTTTCTAGCTAAGCCTATACTATCATACCCTCTACCAACTCATCGTTAATTAACCTATCCGATTCAAACCCAGCCTAACCTACCATTTTCCCAACCCAACCTTCTCCAACTTATTCCAACACAACCTCCTCTAACGTATCCTAACCTAATCTACTCTGACCTATCCCAACCTAGTCTGCTCGACCTTATCCGAACGCCACTTATCGCAACAGAATTTATCTACACCTAAGATATCGCAACCTAATGCATCCTAACCTAATGACCTAATGAGACCAATACATAAACTAACCTAATTCATGGTAATCTAATTAATCCTAACTTATTTTACTATCCTAACATACTCGTAACTTATTTTCCTATGCTAACCTAGCCTATATTACATTAATCTATCCGAACCTATTTTACATTAACCTATCCTAACCATGAATTTCTTATTAACAAAGTGACAGTTGAACCGGTAATGACTGTCAACTGCAGCTATGATACAACTTCAAGCTTTTAAGAATAACGCATGGACTGATAAACACAAACGTACGACCTAAAACACAAGTAGAAAAATGTATTAGATTTCGTATTTTTTTATACTAAATTTTTAGGTGGCTATAAATTTCGAAATTACTGAAAAAATATTTTTACTCAATTGTCCATAAAATGAATTATTTCCAGTGAAATCCTTTATTCATTCGTAAAAAAAAACTTTAGAATTGGTTGAAGCTACCAAGGTCAATTATAGAATACAAAGTACAAGATTATTTTAAGGCGTAACAGACAAACTAGTTAAAGGAAGAACAAGCAGTTTCTCTCTGATTCATCAATTACACTAAAATATTTGTCTGCAAATTACAGACACAACATGACGGAGAAAAGCAAGCATGTTCCGCTGCTGCATGAGCAGATCTTGACGGTTGCCTCTCACTGTACTCACCGTGCCCTGGACGATGTTCCTTGTGCTCTGGTTCACTTCGGCCCACCCGTTCACGAGGATGTCCTCCATCTGGAGGAGCAACAATTTCTCAAATACTGTGATAAAGTAACAAATTCCAAGCTTAATCACAAAATGAATGCTTCATTACCGCACTTTGTTAGGTAGGGAAGTCACTGATGGTTTATTTCGCGTGCGGCTTTAGGTTTACCATTCGCGATTAGCATACCGCCAGTAGAGCAAAAGGCGATCGGTAGTTTAGATACTTGAAACACTCAACCCTCATACGCTGCGCAGTGTGTCCCACAAAAACCCGAACCGAGTATTTATTTTCCCGTATCAGTAATACCATCATACGAATACCATAATCATTTAATTACAAGCAAAATTATGCGGTATTACTGATTGCTAATGATACGGGAAATAATTACGAGTATTACTGATATGGGAAAATGAATATTAGGTTTGGGTTTTTGTGGGACACCCAGTATTATGTTCCTCTACCTTCTAGCTGAAAACGATATTTTGCGACTTTAAATCAATAAGATTCGAAACGAGAATAAGATAACGAAAACATGTGAAAGACATTCATTCAAAGTTTTTCTGGAAATTGCCCTACACTAATCACACATTTTACCCTGGTTCGGCAGAGTAATTTTAGTTTTCCTTTCACATTAATCCTATGTATATGTATAGAGAATCATTTTCTAACCAACAATGAATCAATTCAATTTCATCATCCTTGAAGCGAATACTTCTTAAAAAATCAGCTGTTAACGTCGTCCATCGTCCTGCCACTCGGACGATTACAGTCGTCCATCGTTGAGCTGTCTCTTGAGCACCTCAAACTGCTTTACCGGTTGAAGTTACTGTTTTTTACCCCAAAACTTTTACTCGACGGCATCAAAATCCCGTCTATCGTCTCAAAAATTGACCCTAAAGGCTGCAAGAAAATAAATGCTTTTTACCCGAATAGTTTTAGTTTACGGCATCCAGATCTCGAAAATCGACACTAAAGACTGCAAAAAAATAACCGTTTTTACCCCAAAACTTTCACTCAACTGGATCAAAATATCGAAAATCGACACTAAAGAATATAAAGGAATAGCCTGTGACTCCAATGACAACGCGAAACTCTGGAACAAGAGGAGACGGGAAGAAAAAATAAAAGAAAACAATTTATTTCGAGTAAAAATGATACAAAACGGAGATGCGTACCTTGGTGCCGAGGATGTTGAGCGCGACAATGCCGGCGACCTCCACCAAGATGGCCACCACCAGCATCACAAAATACTGCAAACGTACACAGGTTAAGCACTTGCTGCTTCATCACTCCATACCCCCAATTAAAGTGGGCTAACACTGAATACGTGGTTTAATTGTACCATTTGTAGTCAGTTCTTCAAATCCATTAAAAAAACTCATTTTTCCAATTCCAGACTGTTTTTACAGGTAACTATTTGCAGATATGTGCAGTTAGCGACGAAATTATTCGTACACCCATCGTCTTTCAAAACTTTCTAAAATTACTCAAAAACTATTGTTGCCACATGCATGAGATTTTTACAGGGTGTGATGCACATATTAGGGACAATTATACGAAGTTTCTAGAACAAAACTTGTTTTTTGAAAGATTTAACAAGCTGAACTTCAGAAACACGAAAAGACAAAATTATTCACACAATTGAGAACGTTACATTTCATTGAGAAGTATTTACCGTTATACTTGTTTTATTGAAAAAAAAATTGCGTCTAAAATGTTCTTGAACATTCTAGATGTGAGATCATTTCAGAAAATTGTGCCAGAGCTAACGGGGAGCCAGAGGAGTAGAGCTTTGTCATTCGTACACTAGCGCCACGATGGGAAAAACTAAGGAACTCGGTGTGGACCTCAGACAAAAGATTATTGACTGCCACCAAGGTGAAAATATTTATGGCGACATATCTAAGCGTTTGAGCATCCCAAGATTAACAGTACAATCTGTAATCAAAAAGTTTGGTAAGTCTTGTACTGTAGAAACGTTGCCTGGGAGTGGTCGCAAACAAAAACTCTCGGTGAGAACCTCTTAAAAATTGTGTCGTGAGGTCAACGCTAATCCACGAGTGAAGCTAGACGACATTGCGGAAAGATTGAACGTTCAGGGAACAAGCGTGAGCAATCGCACAATCCAGCGCTGTCTGAACAAAGAAGGCCTACACGGACGCCGACCTCGAAGAACTCCACTCCACAAACCATGTCATGTTGTTGCTCGCTTGAACTTTGCTAAGTCACACTTGGATAAGGATAGAGGCTTTTGGCAGAAAATATTATGGACTGGCGAAACCAAAATCGAACATTTTGGGCACAATGACGTGAAGAAGGTTTGGCGTAAGAATGGTGAAGCTTTCCTGCCGAAGAACACTGTGCCAACAGTTAAACACGGAGGTGGATCACTGATGTTTTGGGGTTATTTTGCTGCATTGGGTACTGGAAAATTGGTTGCAAATGAAGGGAAGATGAACTCTGATGACTACATTTCTGTTTTGGACGAAAACCTGAAAGTATCAGCTAATAGTCTGGGACTTGGAAGGCGGTGGGTATTTCAACAAGACAATGACCCAAAGCACATTGCCAAGTCTACAACTAGGTGGCTCCAAAGAAATAAGTCAAATGCGCTGCCATGGCCTTCGATGAGTCCTGATCTCAATCACATTGAAAATTTGTGGCAGGAATTATTAGTCAACATCAACAAGAGAGCTCCAAAGAATCTTCAGGAATTAAAAAGCATCGCCATTGGAGAATGGAACAATATTTCATCTGAAACTACGGAGAAGCTTGTCAAAAATTATAATAAAAGGCTTTTAAATGTATGAAAATGAAAGGTCACGCTATTGATTATTAAAAATGTACTCAAATGGTAGATTCACCTAAATAAAATGTAATACTACTCATAGTATGAATAATTTGGTCTTATCGCGTTTCTGAAGTTCAGCCTATTAAATCTTTCAAAAATAACATTTTGTTCTAGAAAATTCGTGTTATTGTCACTAATATGTGCTTCACACCCTGTGAAAATCTTACGCCGGTGGCAACAACAGTTTTTGAGTAATTCTAGAGAGTTTTGAAAGACGAGGGGCGTACGAATAATTTCCTCGCTAACTGTTTTGATGAGTGTCAGTTTCATCAAACTGATTCTTCTTCACATTCACGGATAGGACATTAGTTTAAAAGAAATGCAATCAGATCTCAAAATTCTGTTATTCTTAGAATGGATTGCACATTTTCGACGCCTTGAAAAAACGGAAACTTTTGAAGTTCAGTCCCTTCATAACTGTTTTCTTGGGGCGCGTCACAGATAATTCGAAATGAAGATCATCAATTTTTCACGTCGTTCGAAAACAAGAATGTTTAATATTTTAAGGCTGCTTTTTAATTTTATGCTTCATAACTCATCGTTGAACATCATTTTCTTTTATTCATACGTGATGAAAACACTCATGTTGCAGTTGCTCTTTGATTCATCAATAATACTAAAACAGTTGTTCAACGTTTCCATTCACACTCAGTTTCGAGCTGTTCGTGTATCAACTGACGCCCGTAAAATAGGATGGTTTGGTATATGTGCCGCCGAAGCAGGTGCAAACGAGAATAACTTCACTCGTAGTATTAATGCAATAACTGTCTCTTAATTTTAGGAACCCATGGGGTGATCTGTCAAAAAATATAATGACAGTGCATTGCAGGCGAGGCTTTTTTGCCACAATAATTCAATAATTAATTCCACTGTTGTGTGTTAAATTTAGCCAAGTGAAATGCAATCTACGGAATTCAGCATTCACATTGGTAATCTTCACTGCTCAGAGAAGAAAGAAAATTAAAAATGTCTAAAAAAACGTGATAAATGGAACATGGGGCAGTAATTGTTTTTTAAATTGTCTCCCTGCAATGTTCCTTTGTTTGTACGTCGTACCAACAATAGCAGAATCGAAAATTCTTTATTTTCATAAAAAAAAGTCAGTTTTAGTAATGCATTCTTGTCTTCGCTAACTAAATATCCATAACAGGGCAGGTTTGATGCGCAAAAAAATCAATTTTACTATATATTACCAAATGCACAGCTGATATTACCTAATACAGTTAATATTACCCAATACAAATAATATAACTTAATGCAAAGTTGATACCACCTCCTGTACAGCCCACATTATTACCTAATTCACAGCTAATTCAAATTTTTATTCAGATGAAAAATTAATCGGCTCCTCAGGCATTTCTATGAGATCAAACAAAACTTGGTGAGCCAGAAATATTTTCGAAAAGTACGAAATGAGACATCAGTCACATGCGAGTCTAATATGTTCGTTACATTGTATTTGTGTGCTCCAACTCAATTCATTTCGCCTTAGGAGTAAGGGAGTAAAGCAAAACATTTAATGGTCTTAAGGAATAAGAACTAAGTCACGACGAAATAAATCTTACATGATTATTTAGCCTTCATATGGGGGTACATGTATCATGTACCAAGTTTCAAGATATAATTTGAACATTTTCATTTTTCCAAGGCTTCAAAATGTGAAATCTTTATATTACATATATATATTTATATTTATTATTTTTATACCAGCACTCCACCTCCATGAGCTCTAACTTCCGAGTCGGAAGTGAGAGCTTATGGAGGTGAAGAGAGAGCTCGGAAGTGAGAGCTTATGGAAGTGAAGAGAGAGCTCGGAGGTGAGAGCTTATGGAGGTGAAGAGAGCGCTTCACAAAGATACACAGCCAGCCAAAGTGAAGAGAGCGCTTCACAAAGATACACAGCCAGCCAAAGTGAAGAGAGCGCTTCACAAAGATACACAGCCAGCCAAAGTGAAGAGAGCTTCACAAAGA
>JACJUY010004750.1:0-43956 GCA_014220935.1 Platorchestia sp. MABIK
GACATCAATCTGCTCATCTTTTGTGACGCGATTGAAAGATTCATCAAAAAGAAGAACAAAGTTTGACTAATCTTTCAACTTAGCTGACAATTCATCAGAGAAGTATGGGGCTAGACCAAATGTTGTTAGATATGACAGTTTGGTTGTACCACATGTGAATCTTTTAGCAATTTCAGAGTCTGGGAACATATGTCTGAAAAGTTCATTAGCTGATTGGCTGGAAGAATGTGAGTGATGAGACATTGTATTATGCAATGCCCACATAATTTCTGATTTCAACATATCTTCTTGGTTAACAAATGAAGAAAGAGAAGATTGGAGTTCTGTTGAAATTGAAGAGTTACAATTGGCCAAAACTGGGTTAGTGTTTGAGGAAGATGGTGTTTTTGCAGAATCAGGCTGTGAAGTTGATGGCACTGAAGGTGAAAGTTCTGAGTGAGTTGATTGTGCTGTTGATTTCGTATGTTCAAACCATCCTTTGATTGATTCACAATGTGGAGTCAGACGAGCCAAGTGCTTCTTACCTTTTACATGGCTTTGTACAGCACCTAGCCTTATACTACCTAAATGAATGTCAACTTTACACACAGTGCAGAAAGCATGCAAAACAGAGGTTTTGTGTCTTGCAATCCATGGTTTCAATTCGGTTTTCCGAAGCCAGTCTTCATTGAACCGATTCTCTCTCTTGATGGGTCCCATGGCCTTTTAGGAGTAACTGAAAATATTCTTAATCTAGGATTGAGAGTCCCAAATAAATTCAATCAAAAATATCTGCAAAAAAAGAAAGAATATTAGATTTGTATGATTCCAAAATTATTTTAAATTATATTTCAACAGATATAGAAAATTCATTGTCATAGCAGAATAATTCATTGTCATAGCAGAAGTATTCATTTTAAATATGACTTGAGGACAAAAATAAAAAAGACTTAAAGCATTAACACTAAACAGTCACTGCAAATAAAATCAACACCACACAACAGAACTTTAGAAAGAAAATAGCTGAGATGTGGGGGAATGCTATTACTTTCTCCCCAAACAAGAGTGAATCTCTCATTCCCTGCACAAAATTGGTCAAATATAGCTAGCTAACAAATTAGTGTTTTCACAGAATAAATAGAATTAATAAATAAGGGCACAACAAGGACACAAATGAAATTTCACAAGGACGTGGCAAGGACAGAAATTGATTTCTACAAGGACATTTCATTTTACAAGGACATTTTCATTTATACAAGGACAATTCAAGGATTTGGCACGGATGTGGCAACCCTGACAGTATCCTACATAGTACATACATTACATTGACATTTAAAAAGTTCAATACATCAGGTTGGTGCAAAAGTAATGTCCATTTGTAATGTCCTCCATTTGTTCCGAGGACTACAGAACCGTTTAAATAGACTTAGGTTTACAAAAAGAGAAGAGATTGAAAAAAAATGAATTTGTATTTTGATACTAAACCTACGGATTTTTACAAGCGAGGCATTTATAAGCTCGTTGAAAGGTGGAATGAGGTCATTGAAAGCACTGGATTGTATGTTAATGAATAAATATTTCCATAGCCACGTACTTATTCACTTTACCCAAAATCTTTAAATCAGACTTTTGCATTAACCTGATATTATTCGTGGACACTCTATGTATCAGCAGTTGGTTTGTAAATATCTCTACGTGAAGTTACATTAACTTAAACATCAATATTTTCTCTAACGTCATTTAATTCAGTTGAAATAAACATGAATCAAAAGCACCAAGAAGTAATAGTTTCTTCCTGAAAACTGAAGTCTACATGCAGGGACAGTCATTTTTCTCGATAATGTCAGTTGATTTGCACAGGACAGCCTAACTGAGTAAACAATTAGTGAATGATACAGGTCTTGGGTACGAATTTCATGCCGGGAAAACAGCATTCCTGATCTGCGTCTGGAGAACGGTCCCAGCACTGGAAGCGAAGTTGAACTGCTCAGTTCAACAACCACCTGGAACAGCTGCCAAAAGTCGCCATTTGTGCAATGGTCTTACAGTATTTTAGTAGGTTTTCATTCCGTCAATCGTGCGAGGGAAATGATCTCTTTCGCAAATAAAAAAATGTGTTTTAATTTTCAGAAGACTGAACTGCTGAATGTCATTTTCAAGTCCCTTTTTTCGTTAAAAATTTATAACGTAAACTAGAGAAGACGAGGCAACTCCTGCTTCCCGTACAAGAATAAGCCCGGTGGCAAGACTCCAGTGTGCGTGGAACTGTCAGAAGAATAGGTTGAGTAAAAGGCCTTAATTCCTGTGCATTTCGTGTGTAGAAACTAGAAGTAGTTTGACTGAGTGAGTTAAAAATAGAATATGGTTTCTGAATTAGTGAAAACTTGTACATGTCTGTTTTCAGCTCTCGTCATCCGATGCTACATGTTTGTTTGAAATAATCTTGTATTTTTGGAGAATTCATCTTCAAAAAACAATGAAGTTAGTGTCTAGAAGATAGGATGGTTTTGCATTTGTGATTTGCAATGCTGAAGTTTTCTTGGTGAGCACAAGAAGTGTTGGTAGCTGTGTACTGTCTAAAGAGGTCACGTACAGAAATCAAACCCTGAAAGTTTGGTGGTGGCCCACAAATTCCCTGCGGCTCTTAGTGCTAAGCAAAAGAGCTTTGTGCTGTATACCGTCGTCCAGTGCAAAGTAAAAGATAATACAGGAATAGAGTATTTTGCTTACTGTTGTAAGTGTTTTACTCACCACGAAAAAGCGTCCTCCCATACAAAGGTATCATTGTGAAGAACCATGAAATATATTTGTACTGTTGAGACGCAATCACGCACGAAATTTTGATGCCACAGAATGTATTGATTTTCGTAAAAAATTAAAATTCAAGGCGACTGAAACTGCAAAATAGTCTCATACTACTTAGAACTTCTTCTTGTGAGTTATGCGTTTGACGAGAATCACAGTTTGATGTAGCTTACCGTCATCAGGCAAATTATTCAGAACGTTTCAACAGAAACAAGTCAGTTTTGAGTTAAAATTATTGTATCTCCGCGAATGTTCTGACTAAACTACTTAGCACTCGTTAATTGTTAATCGCAGCTTATTTTCATGATTTTGTATTAATTAGTGAGCTTTATTCGCGCTAAAAATACGTTTAAACGCAATTAAAGTATTTGATTTCTGACAGTGGGCGGAATAAATGAGCGATTTGTACCCTAACACCAGCGCAAGAAGATAGGCTGGTTGACTGATTCTAAGCTGAGTTGCCCAGCGTGGAGGGAGTATATTCTAGCTCCATGTTGCCCAGTAAATCTTGAGCTCAGTAGAAAAAGGCTGCCCGCCTGATCTGTGGCTTAATGTCATTGGACATCGTACTGATTAAATAACATACCTCTTTCTTGATATGGTTATAAGGTGCAGTAAAACTGACATATAGTAATTAATCTTGTCAATATGGTAATTAGTGACAGCAATAAAATTTTTTTTTGTATCCACGACTACGAAAGTGAAACAGATCCCGTCCAGTGGAAGATGAAAACAAAGTTAGAGAAAATCTTCGGCAGCGTAACACCGCGACAAAAATGTGCGTTTTTGGTGCGTTGATTACCAACCTTGCGACTGCTGAGGAAATCATTCAGGGTCTTAGAGCAGAAAATGAGAGCAGCGACAACCAGCGACTTTCGTTGCGTTTCTTTTCTGAAGGGAACGATTTCATCGGTGAAGTACGTAGCTTACGTAGCTTCTTGATGCAGTGAGCGAAATAAGGAGCGGGACGAGGTGCAGCATCTTATGCTTTGAGTAGTTTAGCATAAGAGAAAAAATTGAGGAAATTGAATCAACTCTTAATTTTGCGGTAAATTTCTTTTGAATCTATGATTGAGTAGAATTGTTAAGGTTGGAGAACATGATTGCAGAAACAAAACAGTAATGTAGAAAATGTCTTACAGAAAATTTGTGGCTTGATGTTTTATACGGAAACTAAATTTTCTTTTTTTTTCAATGAAAATTTTAGCGTCATTCAAGCCCGTATCTGAACTCCGTTGCTGTTGAACGTAAGAATTGAATTCATGGCTTCCCAATCTTTCTGGACGATGTTACAGCATATTGTGCAAGAAAGTAATTAAGTCACTACACTAAGATGAATCGCTGAGCAATGGGTTGGCCCAGCAATACATCCGGAGTTCTGGAGCTCACAGGAAGGGGCCGTGATAGAAACTGAAGTCGACCTTCAAGGCTGGCCGAGCTCCAGGCTCAGGTTAGGCGCACCGCCCTGGTCTCAGCCTCAGCCCAGCACTGTGTGCCGAGCGGAAATTTGCGGTTTCTCTCCTGTTAAATATCTCTACCCATTTGGAAATTTACTCGTGTTCTCACATGTTCCATTTTCCAAGTTCGCAGATCTTGGCCTTCAAATACTGAGTTTTCAGATGCGAAACTCGAGTGGGAAGTCTGCGCGTAATGTGGGGCCGCGAGTAGTTTCAGAAATGACAAATGTCATACGTTATGGAAAGAAATGACATTAACTTTCCTTTTACTCGAAACTTTTTATTATTGCGCTGGTGATGTGTATGCGGTCTGCTAAGACATATTCTACATGTTGACGGAAAACATTTCTACTGCAATATCTCATAAAAGAGAAATGTTCAAATTAATCATCATGAGCCTCGTCTGGAAGTTTTGTATCAAAGATTGTACCATAACCAATGAACATGCAGGCCAAATCCCACATTTGTAATTCCGGATTCATATCAACGCCTATCTCTCCGCCAGTCGTCATAGTGTCCAATGAGCATGCTAGGAGGTTACGACTGTCATCTATTTTCTATTATGGACAAATGCAGGAAGTTTTAAAGATGAGCAGCCTTTTAATTGATTAACTGAGTCGAGTAGATTTTCAGTGCATTTGAAGTGGGAAGTTGCCCAACGTATTTATTTTTAATCCCAATTTAGCGATGCCCGAATTTGTAATCGCTTTATTTTCACAGAGTCTGTAATTTAATTTGCTCATTCCGTGCTTCACTTGCAACCTTGCTAATTTTGATCTCTCATGATAACGCGTGCCGATCGACGCTGTCCAATGTACTATGTATTTACATACATAGTGCGTTGTACAGCGTACTATGTATGTATGTACACACTGCATGCAGTAAGTTTAGAGTTGCTGTAGAGATAGTCGGGGGAAAAATCAACTGCTGTCATTTATTTTCTGTTGAATGATGCAGAGGGCTGCTTTGTTGGTAAATAGTATTGAGGAAACGAAGCCATGTAAATAAAAGAAGATTTTGTTTTTGCGGAGCGTCGAAACAAAGGACTTCTGTGACTTGCATTACGCAAGGGAAATCTGAGACTCGTCTCGCTCGTGTGTATCAGGACTTAATGCTGTTGTCTCCTACTATTGTTCGAACGAATTAACAGTAAAACACAGATGTTTGTTACTGAGCAGCATCTGGAAAAAATAAATTGGCTATAGTGATCAATCAACTATTTTCCATCTCTAAATGTGGATCATGGTACTAAAGAAGTACTAATTCTGACGACTGGTTATGCAGCATTAGGAGATGTTATTTCTTTTGAGTATTTTTGCCGTGCCTTTAGATAACAATCTCTTTTGCACGTGGTGCACATTTGAGTGTTTCAATTTATCCAAGCGACGGAAAGGTTTTAATATTCGGAAAGCATGGTAGGAAACGAAAAGTGATGGTAATTAGACAAAAAATACCTTATGAAGTATGTTCAGTAATGGTACGATAATTCTGTCTCGAGGTTCCTGAGTTACTTGGTAAATTATTCGTACGAAAAGAACTCGGTGCCCCTGAAAAAAATCCATCTAAACTGAAAAACTCAAAAGTCAGTGGGAACTGAAAAAAAGGTGCGTCTGAGTATTTTCTGGATTTGTAATTTTTCTTTAAAATTATATTTACGCTATGAGCGATTGCGCTTAGTTGATTAATGCATAATTTTCACACTCATAGCTTTTAAGCGACATAATATTTCGAAAAAGGTTGTTCAAAAATACGCGCTCACGGTATGTCGTGTTCGTGCTTGATTATGTTAGGTTGAGCCCTATAGATTCCGTGGCAATGTCCTATCTTAGTTTTTCCTATTGGGGATGTTTTGAAGATCAAGTTCACTTAAATAAACTAAATTCAGTGGTTTTTGTTGAGAAAAACTTTCAAAAACAAATCAGAAATATTTATTGCAACACCTTCATGAAATTGACCAAATTAAACATAACACATCTATCATAAAGATGCCGTGATATGATTTTTAATTTAATGATAACTCCTTGAGAATCATGTAGCACACAAATGTGTTAGTGTCAAGTTAATGCTCAAATCTTTCACTAATCACAACAGTTTTTTCTCTTCTAAGAGTAGAATAAAAATCAAGTTATTGTAAATTATTTGTGTATGTTAAAGCTTACTAGAGTAATTCATTTATTTCAATTATATAATGAGAGACGTCATTTGTAGCCTGGAGGCATTATTGTCTCGCGTACGTGCATCCCTAAATAAATAAATGTTTAACTACAATTAGAAAACTCAACAGGGATCAACATGATTCTCTCTTTCACGTCCTTGCTGCTGCTCCTGCTGTCAAGTGAGTGTAACTAAGATATTTGAAGCAGCGAGTGTGACTATCATCCATGGATGAGTACAGTTGATTTTCGAGTTGCATTAAATGATCTTATGTGAACCTCAACTTTATAAATGAAATTTGTCTAATTTACTTTCAGTTCGGTATTTGAATAGAGTACCTGGGTTCAGTTGAAAAACAGGGACTTTTTCCATTAGGATAATTTTCGCCGTACTATTTCATAATTCCATCTCAGTTGAAGTTCGCATAAAATGTCATTATCAATTGTTTTTTCACCGCTAAATGTCATCAGGTTTTCTTTCAAGGTCAAATATATTGAGGTGCATTATAATTAATTTGCCAAATATTCACTTCTGCGCAATAGATAAGTTTAGTATTGGAATATTCAATAATGTGGCATACAGTTTAGACGTGTATATTGTAAATCTGTTGTGACTTATTTCTCGCCTAAACGTCTGCAGGAAAAAATCGTTTACCTCATAGTTTGTTTTTGTATTTTGTTTTTTGTTTAATGTGGTCGGAAAACTGTCTTGTCATCTACAATATTTTTAAGTGAACTAGTTACTGTTCATGGTTAAAAGGGCTTAATTTTGTGAGCATTTTGATCTTGCTAGCATGCCATTTTGGGGTATGATTTTTATTCTGATGCGCCAAAAGTACAGCTGGGAAGAGATGCTAATGTCACTGGTGTTCTTTTTCGCCACACACATGCCAAAGAAAATTAATTATCTCTGTTCATTTCTTACATTACCTCTCGTTCTTATCACTCATTAATTATTTTGAGATCGTTTTTGACATTTGAATCTGGCGAACTTTACTTGAGTTGAGGTGTTGCCAGACTTTACATCTTGTGCAATGGTATACTTCGAGAATGAAAAGCTATTTTCTCTTATAGTGAAGGAAATACGGGAAGGTTTTTATGTGTTACAAGTATTGCTCTGTGCTAATTGACGTATTTAATTTTTTGTGAATATATCAGTATTATTTGTCAATTTTAAATAATTCAAATGTATTCTCGGTACACTACTGGCATCAGGCATTTTCCTCATTTGACTGTCCTCTCTAAGATAGTGCGTCAGTGTTCTCTCACTCATCTCTCACGTGGTTCCCATATTGTATTGGTTAAGAGCGCTCGGCGACATGTGGAGGCTTCGAAACCCCGCAGTGCGAGCTTGGTGTTCCTTTCCTTTGAAAAAATGAAAGCCCAAATTTTGCGTTCTATCCAAGGGTTTGAAATGGAGATTAGCTCAACCAGGATTAACCGTCATTGCATACTCTCGTTAGTTATAGGGCAGTTTAAAAATAAATTCAAAAGATAATATGTGTCAAACTGATCAGGATAAACCAGTATAAAATGCTGTCTTTATTGCACTTGGAGCAGCTGGCCGAGGCAGCGGAGCACCCGCGTCGGTCACGGTGCTGTGTCACGTGCAGTCTCTCGTGCACGTCACCTGTCACCTCCCTGATATCATCCGTGACCAGCAAGCTGTCAACGTCAGCGTTACTGTCAACAACTGCCATGAGCCTGTTGACGTTACGTTTGCCATCACTGTGAGTACTGTAGCTCACAATCTTTCAGTGGCTGAGTTATTTGCTCGGTCACCAAGTCTTTACCTTCTTTGCTTAACTTTTACCTTTACCTTCTTTGCTTAACACTTTAGTACACGTTGTTCATTTTCCCCTTATATTCCAGGGCTCCCAGCTCTCATGGAACTTTACGTTCGTCCCTAACAACCAGAATGAGCGAGTGCTCATCCCCAACGTGTACATGATAGAGCCGGTGCCCCCTGTGCCAACCTACCTCTATGTGAGGGAGCCTGGAGAGGAGAACCGAGAGCGTAACGGCAGCTCCATTGGAACCAACATCACCGTCCAGGTGAGTGTACTTCCATCAGTGGCGATCCAGGTGAGAATACTTCCAGCACTGGTAGTCTAGGTGAGAAAACTTCCAGCAGTGGCGGTCCAGGTGAGAATACTTCCAGCAGTGGCGATCCAGGTGAGAATACTTCCAGCAGTGGAGGTCCAGGAGAGAAAACTTCCAGCAGTGGCGGTCCAGGTGAGAATACTTCCAGCAGTGGAGGTTCAGGTGGGAGTACTTCCAGCAGTGGCGGTCCAGGTGAGAGTACTTCCAGCAGTGGCGGTCCAGGTGGGAGTACTTCCAGCAGTAGCAGTCCAGATGAAAGTACTTCTAGCCGTTGCGGTTTAGGTGAGAGGTTTTTCACCAATGGCGGTCCAGGTCATGCAGCTACGTAGTCTTTTGTTATCATTTTATTATGTTTTGGCTGTTTTGTTGTTAGCTTGCCTCAAAGTATTAGTGTCAGCTGTTTCGGTTACCAGAAAAACAGTGTATCTGTTCATGGAACACGTCATTTTGCGAATGGGTACTATAGGCAACAGAATATTTTCAATAAAAGGGAAAATAAAGGAAAACGTTCCTATTGATATTAGTACTGTTTTTTACAGAATGCAAATTCATTATCGGTATCGTTGAACAAACTCTCATGTGGTTTCTTGTTAAAAGTATTTTATGAATGTACGCCATGGGCTAAAATTAATTTATTTACATTGTTGCAGGCCTCTTTGATGGCCCAGCTCGTTCAGAACAACATGTGGGAGGAGGTGGAGTTCTTGAACCACACTTTCCGACTTCCAGAAGAGGCCCCTCACTGTCCACCACTACATTCTGAGCGAGGGGCGCCCTTCGAGGCCGGGCACTGGCTCACAAGTCAGGCAAACGAAAGAGTCTCTGTGGTTTTTTTCCTTTTGATAACATGATTCTCTTACTTTAGGTGATCATTATTAGTTAGGTAACGGAACAAGAGTTGTTACGAAGCATTTCCTTCAAGCGCGGAATTGAATTTATGAGCATGTTGATCTATTGGTAACAAGTTCAATAAAATTATCTCCTCTAGAGATCATGCTATATTAGTTTGAGAATAGCTAGTAATAATTATTCATCAGTCCTGTTACTACCCACTTCAGTTCCGATGATTGCGCGTCACTCCCTCAGAGCCAGCTGCTCTGCAGGAGCCGTCGTATATTGAGTCACCGATTAAGAACTGCTCAGTAGTCAGTATGCCCTCAGTCGCTGTCAGTTTCATACAGAGTGTGCAAGGCATATTCAGTACATCGCATAAAAGATGGCGGCATTATACCTCGACATTTCTGTGATTAGGACACAGTACATACGGACGTTTCTCATACCTCGATTCTGTGTTCGAGTGTGCTGTTCACATTTTTACGTTAGGACTCACAGAACAGTGTGGTCACTTCATTTGGTCATGGATGTTTATCCGTCTCGCGTGATGAGTGTAAAAAAGCGAGACTTAGAGTTTACTTATTTTGAAGTGAAGTTATCCATCAACGCAACTAACAGATCCCTGCTATCTTGTTTATCTTGTTCACAACAGCACGTCAATATAGGCAGCAAATGCTAGACTCTATTGTCCGCGTATGCAATGTAAAAGAAACGTAATTAACTTGAGAAACAGTAATTTCATGGAACGAAAGATAAAGGAAACCATAGAACTTTGTTCTTACAGAATTTTATCGTCTTGAGATTAATCAAGCATTATAAATTTCAGTCACAGTTATAGTGTGTTACTGAAGTACGAATATTTTAGGATTCGTAACGATTATGTCTCAAATATCAACTGAGAATGGTAGGATAAGTCCTGGAGAGAAGCTCTAAATATCCATCGCCCATTCTCAAGTATATCTGAACGGAACTTCCAATGAAAGTGCTAACGGAAGCCATTTTGTTTTCTGTGGATTGTATTTTGCCTAAAATTTGACAGAAACGGCCGACCTCGATATAACAATTATAATAGTATTACCGTGCCGTTGCTGTCCTTGAGTCTCCAAAGGAAAAAGAATAAGGGGGTGACCATCTCACTGCTGAGAAGTGCCTGCACTACATCAGCTATGCAGACAATGAGATCAAATTTAACTACCGCATAGATTCACTGCTCCTTTGATCAGTGATTGGCATAGTGAATATGTTCATTATTTTCACCTGAGAATTAGGAAAAAAATTGAGGTACTATTGATGGGGGAGATCTGAGTAACTGCTTCTTTACTTCAAAAGTTCAAAAGACACCTGGTTTGCAGCTGGCAGCAGCCACTCGAGAAACACAGATACATTAAACTTTCGTCCGCTCTTATTAATATACAGTATTTGTAAGCTCCTCCTGCTACAGGCATCAATGTTGAATACTAATGTGAATGGAATTTGGAAGTGAGCGAAGATGGATGCTTTTGATGCACACCCAAAATAAAATTGCAATCTTCGTGATTTAAGCGGGATTTCAATCGCTCATTACTTCATAAATTTACCAGCATTTGGAAGGTGTTTTCATGGCATTCAAAAATTGATTCAAGTACTCGTAAGAAATAAAAAAATTAGTTTAGATTATTTACATTAGTTGATCATTCTGCAATTATTTGATTCGAGAAGTTGACTAATATAGCTCACGCACGATTTTCTCCAACAGAACTTGTGTTCAAATTCTAGAAATTCTAGAAATTCTTAACTTTCTCCCTCATTGATAATTTTTGTTTTTCTAGTTTTGGTACTTGGCTTACATCAAACTCAGCAAAGCCGGAGGTTGCACAAAATCTTGATCACGTTTTTCAGACCCGGGGAATATAGCACAGATAGTGTCAGTCACGTTTGAAATTCATATCATTACTTGTGACATTGTCTTGCAACATGGCTGTTATTATCGCGTGCAAAAATGTTGATATTTGTCAGTACACAAATCAAGGTGATAGCTTACAAAAGTCGCGTTTCAGTTATGTAATAAGTGCTGCTTGAAGGAATCCCGTACTTTTCAGTATTTTGAATTGATTGCCAACAACGTTCGCATTATTGAAATTCTGATAGAGGGGGTAGGATTTGAAAGTTGTCAACAAAATATGAGCATCAGAGACACCAGAGTTGATAGCACCGGTAGTGGCAGTTATTGATAAAACAGTGTAATTGCCTACGACTATATGACATCATAGAAGTGCAGATTTTGATAGCAGGAATACTGGTGGGTATCATTGTGATGTCATTGTTTACAACATTCCCATTACAGAGATGCTTGTGATGATAGAAATATTTTCATTTCTCATTTTCATTTGATTGCCTACGATACTCACAGGAATGGTGGTGCTAGTTGATGAGATACTGATACTGTAGTTATCATTACAATATGAATGCTGGTCACACTCACCTTGCTGAGATACTTGTGCTGGAAATATGGAGAATAGCACTTTCCATTTTCATTTCATGCCAACCCTATATTTCAGAGATGCTAATACTGGAACGAGGCATATTAACAGTTATCGTTACAATGCGATTGTTGATCACATTCCTCTTGTAGAGATGCTGGTGATGGCCGCCGGGATACTGGCAATAGCGAGCGCCATGCTGGTGGTGGCTTTGAAGCGTCAGCAGCTGCTGAGCCTGGCCCGCACCCTGCAAGACCGCCTCAATCTAGTGCAACACGAGCAGCACGGCGATGCTCATTCCCAGGTACTGTGAAAAACACAAGTTACGAGAAATTGACTACTACTGCTCTTTATTTTCTTATATTATCTCCCTCATTGATGAACAGCAATTTCTTACGGGACCGGATACGCTGAAAGCAAATTGTGGCAGCGTTTCCCACGACCACCCTTACTTCATAGTGTTGAGCAAATGATAACGTCATGATTAGTTCTTTCAAGTATCTGATAGGAAGGTGTTGTGAGTGTTGGCATCAGCGCTATCAGTAATGGCCTTTAGTTCGCCATGAGTCTGAACTAGGCTACTGTAATAGACTCGTCATTTGCTTTTTTGTTGCTTCACTGTCTTTCTTGGATCGGACTCGGATAGCTGTTAGCGGTAACCCACTTCATTTTGCTGCATCCGAAAATTAGTGCATTTTCTTGAATAGTGCGTTTTTGAAATACAATCCATGAAAGATTGGATGCATTTCTGTTTTCGCGTATTATTTTAAGTTCATGCATGGAATTTAAAAAATTGCCAATCTAAGTCAATGAATAGTTTGATCCGTATTGAATTTGCGGCAGGAATAACTAACTCCTTTCTTCATTAGGAGTCCATATGTACTTCATTAGGTCCATATGTACTTTCTTCATTAGGTTAACCATATGATGGTTAACCATATGTACTTGTTATAATAACACTTCAAAATTTGAACGAGCGATGAAGATACAACTGAATGGGGAAGGAAATATAGCGAACATTTCTTCATTGAGCATTTTCTTCAAATTGACGTATCCTATCTCCTGTTCTACCAATTCTACGAGATAGAAACAATTCAATTCAAATCATTTGAAATATTTCAAAGAATATATATTTTAAACGAAAAGCATGGAATTTTGAAGTACTGATGTTATCCGGTCTATTTTGTAGCCTTTTTTATGAATTCTTCTCACTGTCAAGCCTCGTATAAGCTGCCACCAATGTATCAAGATAATCTTGTTCGATTATCTCTATGAAATGTTTCTAATATATCTCTACTCATTAGTTCCTTTTGTTATTGTTGCTCTAAAGCCTGCGAATAAGTTGAGTCTCCACTTCTACAAATTATAATGACTTAGCTGAATTATCCATTTTGAATCAGCATTCGCTGCTTGTATTAGAAAATTTACCTTCACTTCATACACCTAAAAACACACACTTGCGTAAACAATCGGGAAAGTACCATTATATAGCACGAAATTGCTTAACTTTCATATTAAAGAAATATTTGTTCAAATCAGAAATATCAGTTCATTGTCTATGAAGTTTAAGAATGTGCCTCCAATCCTGAGTCTTAATTGATGATATTCCTAGTTTATTCAATTCATTGGCCAGAGATCGAAAAGTGTGGCTGTTACGCTGTGAGTTCGTTAAGCGCTTGAGAGAGTGAGAGCTATGAAACTGGTTCCCAGGCTTTATTCTGACTTGATCTAGCCAGATCAGCGGTTGAATGCTCACCATCTTTAAAGTACGATGACACTTGGCAGTCAGTTTCGCACCAAGTCTCGAGGGAACCTTTCTTCGAGCAATTTTTTCATAATTTACATTATTTATTTTAATATCCTAAAAAACATCTATGCACCTTATTTTCTTTCGCATAAGTGTGAGGGGTTGTGTTTCACTATGAAAATGAAGACCCTGGTTCGATACTAGTGTAGCCCTTTGGGTAATTTCACCAGAATCTGCAGCCATTGTGGTGAAAGTAGCAAATGGAAAAGACGGAGTAGAAGAGAACAGAGGACTGGGCTGTGTGTTAGTGACTCATTTCCCTCTCTTCATGGTAAAATGCTAAAAACACATTTGTACGACGCGAATGTAATGATGGAGCTATCAGTAAAGTTGAAATGAAAAATGTATGTTTCCTATGTTACAAACATTGCTTGTATTAGTTGGTATCCAATAAAATTAAACGATGCCCTTATGGAAGATAAGGAGGGCTTAGTTTCACAGAGACGGTAGTAGAGGTCCCATTGTGCGTGTGGGTGGAGGGAAACGAGCAAGAGGAACGCCTGCTCTTCGTGGTGTGTTGAGCGCGTTAGGAGCACCCGTATTAAAGACTCTTTAAAGTGATTTTCGTGGTCACTTTTAAAATGATTTTTGTGGTCACTCGACGAAGAAAACTCTGCTACTATACTGCGGGTCGAATAAGCTAATCAACTGCCGATAGCATTCCTTAGAAGACGGTTTTTGCGTGTCATCTAAATTTTTGTTCAATAAATTGTGCTTTCATTATGATTCATTTTCATAGTATGTACTAGTTTTGGTATTCTCAGTGTTTGTTGTTGACTACTACGCCATTCGCTAGTCTCAGATCATGAAACCAAACGTACTTCATGTTTCTTTAAAGCACTTCGAAAATAGGTTTTTATTTTCCTACATCAAATTATCACGTAAAAATTGTAATTCAAAGTTTCTGCTTGATGGTTACAATCTTCTGTAAAACTCAGTAGAGTGCTTGCGTAAAGCTTTCTAGTATAAATGTAAAAGAAACCAAAATTTGACTGGTGTTTCTCTCCAGGTGAACAATGAAGCTTCCCGAACATCATCAGAGCCCGTCTCTTCCAACGCTTTCACTGGCCAGAACATCGCTGGACAACGGGGCGTCCAAGCCAGCAACATTTCAAACGGTCAACGGAATATCCTCGACCTCAAGTCTACTCTTGATTCATCAGCTCTTAAATATTTTAATGAAGTTTATCCTGACGAAAGGCTTTCCAAAGTAAACGGTAGTGGTGCGGAGCCATTTCCAAATCGAACAGTAGAGATGCCAAAATCAATTCTGTTTAAAATGATGAAAGCTAAAAAAGAGGTTGAAATAGGTCTCAAAGGTATCTCATTTGAAAAACTCAAAGAAGACGCTGTATCTAACGCAAATAAATTTCCCAACTCTAACAATCAGGACTCGCATTATGAAGCTGCAAACCTTGGATATGTACCGGAAGATGGTAATGACTTACAATCAAGTGATAAAATGGACTTAAAATTTCCCCTAGATGATGATTTTGGCGCTACTGAAGAATGTCCTTCTAACGTTAGCATTAAAAATAGATCGGACAGTTACACTAATGTTTTCGAAACTGGTGATCAAGGAGAAGATTTTGAGTTTTCAGAGCGCAGCCCGAGGAGAGAAAATCCGAAATGGAAAGTTAACTTCCGAGATGACGATAATGTTGGCCAAGAAGAAGTAAATGGAGTAGCAAAGAGACAACATAGCTTCGGGTATGACAGTCGGGAATACCTAGATGAACTTGAGGGTGCAACTGCAGTTTTTCCAGGCGATAGACTGTCTAAAAGAAAAAAAAGTAAATCACTCAAAATAGACAAGCAAAAGCGGGAAAGGGACAATCGTCCGTATCAGCAAGAGCGAAATAGACCAGGAGGAATTCACGGAAGACGATCGAATCATCACGGAAGAACTATGGTTGACACTATTCATGAAATTGAAGATGGAGACAGTAATTTGGACACGAAAGGACTACCTCCAAAAATAGATGATAAGTACATCAATCAGAAGAAAAGAAGACGGGGCAATTCACCTTCCAACGGGAAAGCAATTGTGCAAGAAGTGCTTCAGAACGGTTTTTTCGACTTTAGACTGGAAGACAAACAATCCTCACATGACGGTCCCATGAAAAGCAACGGTGAAAATGATGACGAATGCAAAGGGACACCTGCAAAAGGGTAAGCGAATCAAAATGAGGGAAGAGAACAGTTCGTCGACTGTGAATGTTGAGTTGTATTAAACTTTCTAGTTTGGTAAAACTTCCGTATTAGGTGCTCATTTCATCATAAGTTTCAGCGGTTAACGAGAAAGACGAAAAAACAGAAATGGTTTCTAATAAATATGAATTGATTCACAAGCAATACGGGAGTAGTATCTATGGTAAAATTTTTATGGTCACTTTAATCGTTGTTCGTTTCTACACGTTTTTTTAATAAGCGTTTAAACATCTTTGCTCCTCACAGTTACGCCCATTCATACCTGTGTATTATTCTTTAATATATTTGAATAAAGCCAATAGAATTCTTTTTTCGTTATTCATATACTAAAGTTTTGAAGGTGTTCTAGAAGAAAACGCAAGTTCGAAATTTTGAAAAGTGCATTAATCCAAATAATGAACAAAAACAGCAAGTACACCATGTTCATATTCATCCGTGCCCATCTCCTACAGAGAAGCACTTTGTTTTTTAATGCCATTGTTGGAACATGCGAAAATAATATGTTAATTTCATTCAATTTAATGCTGACATTCCAGTTTATCCTAGAGCATTCTACTACGCTTCCGTGGCGTTCGTTTACATGAAATTTCTCATTTTAATTAATTTAAGCAACAGTCCAGACAACTTGTTGAAGAAAGAGAAGTTCAGCATTGAGTTAAGAGGGAAAATTGTAGATGCTCACAAGGATGGGAGTGTTTACAAATAAATTTCGCAAGATCCCTGCATTAAACAGTTCAAAGTATTATACAGACGAATAAAAATTAATTATGTTAGCCAAGAAAACGTTATCGCCGTCCACCTCGATCATCAGTTCAAAAACAAAAATTATTATGTTTCTGAAATAAAAAATCAAACTGCAATGAACAGCAGACATCAGGGGATATCACGAAAAAAACAAAAATGTATCAATAAAAAATAAGCTGGTAATGAAGAGTTTCCTACCTATTTACTATTTGCTGACAGTTCATAATCTATAAAAATAGTAAATAGCAAGCTCTTTATTACCTGCTCCATTTTTTCTCATTTTCCTCTGGCATACTTTGGTTTTCGTTATATCTTTTAATATCTGCTATTCACTGTAGTGCGATCTTTTATTTCCGAGACGCACTCATTTTTGTTTTTGAACTGATAATGAAGTTGGACTCCGAAACGTTTTCCAAGTAAACGAATAATGTCCTTATCATTTTTTTCGTTTTCAAGTTTCTGATCAGGTTACGATTCAAGCAAACTAATGATTTGTTCAGAGGCATCAAAAGTTTTGCACCATTCAGAACCTCCGTGGACGAGGAAGAAAGAGAAAGTTTCACCCCGATCGGCAAGACCAGTAATGCGAGGAATTAACAAACGCTCGCGAATCAAATGAAAAGTATTGTTACAGAATCTAAGTTTAGAGTGATTTGGAATTTCAAGATTAACTCTGCCAAGAACTCATGAGAAGGAAGGGCCGAAAGGATGCAGACCAAGGAAAACACCTTTGCTAATGGCTAGAGCATTTGGCAGATCACGTAATGATGAAGAAACTCACTTCTAATCCATTTGTTCTGGTTTCAGATGATACGAAGATTGGACTTCCCGATCACAGGGACATTCTTTTTCTCTGGCAGACAAAAGTAAAACTTTTAATACTGAAAAAACACTTCTAATTGTGACGCATGGTGTTGGAAGTCGTACTGTAGGTTTTGGGATTGTTTCTCTACCAATGGAACTGGGATCCATGTGAGGGTTCAATGAATCGTGAAACAAGATCAGTATATCAAAATTCTCTGTGGAAATGTGAAGCACTCAGAGAAGTTCTCGATTTAAACCCGATATGATATTCCAGCATGAAAATGACCCCAAGCATGCTGTAAAATCCGTTGAGAAATGGTTGAAAGACAATGCACCGAATGTTTTGCTGTGTCCAAGCCAAAGTGCAGGTTTGAATCCTATTGAAACTTAGTGGGGGATTGTTAGGATTTATGTAAATACTAGGAAATCTAAGAATCTCGCAAAATTCGGAGAAATTTTGAAGGAGTGGTCTAATATTTCTTCTGATGTTTGGCAAGAACCCAGGCGTAAACTGTAGAAATCGTTTAGAGGCAATAATTAGAATTAAAGGCTTCGAAACAGATTTTTGAGGTGGATACGATTAACTTTGAATTTGGTGTATTTGTTATTTATACTCGTAACTTGTTTAAATAAAATTTTTTCAAAGACTTTGAATTTGCGTCTTTTCTAGAACACCTTCAAAACTTTTAGTATCAGCATCGCGTAGAAAGGTTTTATTCGAACTTATCGTGCAATAATGAAAAGGAACGAATAATTATGGGCGTAACTTTAACTCGCTCTAGCATTTGCATCCATTTAATTATTGCCTGTTTCCGAATTTGCATGGACACTAGCTACCTAATTCCAACATTTGGTTCAACATTCCAGTTAAGATTCAAACATATGATTCAGCATTTGGTTGTCTCAGGCGTTCTTATTAAAGTCAGCAGACAATGCTGTAGCTTATGCCATGTGTTACCACATGCAACATCAATCATGAAGTAACATTCCAGATTGAATATATCTGAATGGGTCACCAGTTTGCTTTAGTTGTAACCTTATCAGAAACTTAATAATGAAGAAAATTCCGAAGAAATTAATCATCTTTACTAAGAAAACGTTTCGGAGTTCAGCTCCATCATCAGTTCGGAAATCGAATCATTACGTCTCTGAAATTAATGATTAAAGTACAATGAATGATAGGTATTAAAATGTATCACGAGAAGTATGTCAAAGAATGAGATTTCAGATATACTTGAAATGCCATTGGAACCCATAGTGCATGTAGGTTTCATCGTATCAGAATGGCAAATGAATAATATACCATTCTAGGGAAAATGAATTTATTTATTTTTCACTAATTAACATTTCGTCAATAAGCATCCACTTCTTAAATTGTCAATTAATTCATTTATCAAAACTCAAGCGTTGAAAATAATTTTTTCAGAATGATCGTTCATTTTCAAGCGACCATTATTCTTTAAACTTATACAAACCTTGAAGAGCAATATCTATAGAAAAATTGAATTTGATTTCAGTTTCTCGAACAAATATATAATTTAATTTCATGTTTTTCAGGGAAGAAAGCAACGGTGCACGACCGAAGCCTTCTATTGGTGCCTTCAGAGACGTCGCCTAAGCTCTGGAATCCAAGAAAAATTCGTAGGAAAAATTTCCGAACATATGAAAATTGTTTAATTTAAAATTAGACAAAGAAAAATTCACTCGGATTAAACAACGGAAAACGTAGGTATAATTTTTGTATCATTCTATGTAGTGCTAAAGAACGAAAGCCTTTCAGTGTTGTATATGCTCAATTTGTTCATCAATGGATGAACTACTACGGACGGCTAACCTTAACACGTCTTTTATCATTAGGTAGGGTATAGGCTCACTATCTACTTCTGAGATAGCTTGATTTTTGTATAGAATAATCAAATTATATGAATTGAACGAAAAACTTTAAACTTTTGTTTGTAATAAATTTTTGCTGTAAAAACAATTTCAGGATTTAAATTCCAATGTAGAATAAATTTGAACCGAGGCTTTTAGAATCTCAATACAATTTCAAGCGTAAGTCCCCTACCCCTGAAAATTAATCTGAGTACTTTTCCCCCTAACGATTTAGAGTTGACTAGATATTTTTCCATCGCTGCGCGTCAGTAGTTTTAATATAGTAACTACGGCACTGAGAAATCCCGTTTAAAACTTGTGCTATTTTCATTCCATAAACGTCCTTTCTTTGGTGATGAGGAATTTTTGTCCACATTTTTTAAATGCTTATATTATATACGTCTGTTGATTTCACCCTTTTGCAGCTGAATAATATGGATCGAATGAATATCCACGCGGGAAAAATTTGGCATAAATCTGAACTAATTTCAACGTAGTACTGTTACGTTAGTCTATCGTACATATAGTATGTATATACATGGTATCATGGATTTGTTTTTATCGATAAAGTAGATAAATCTGCATCTCGGCCTGTGATCAAACTCTCCCTTACACAGTTGAACTATGTTCAATGCGTTGACATGTGGGATCGGTACAACTCCGGCAAATATGCTGAAATACCCATATTACTTGAATATTTGACCGTTTTAGGTGGGGGGGTTAGCGAAGTGTTACATTGGAACGCAGCAAATTACAGTAAGAAAATGATAGGTACTTCCATGGATTTCATCATGAGACATGAAATAGTTATTGTCGGTAAGCAAACCATCAATGGTACGTAGTATGATAGTTGGTTCAGTTGAGCACTCTGAGTTAGCTGCTCGAATAACTTTTGAGCCAGGGTGAACATGGCTACAGTACAGAAAACGTCAAAAATTAGGCAAGTGATAAAATAAATCTGAAAAGAGAGAAAGTCAGAAAATGAAATAAAATCCAAATGAATTAAGAAATTAAGTAAGAATTTGATCTGATACAGCTGTATTTCTGCAACTAAAAAGACCAGCTCGACGAGAGGAAGACCCCTTGCATTTAGATCATGTCTGAAATTTCACAAAATTCTGTAGATCAGAAGAGAAAAATTTGCTGTGAAATAACGTAGTACAGATACACATTGTTACACAGAAAGTTTCCGATTCCCCCTTGGGGTTCACTTCTATTTCGCAAAACACTCGAAGTTGTGCAAAGTTTTTGTGGGCTCTTGTCCCAGAGAGTTTAAAGTCTTGATGACTTAACTACCACGGAAGTTGTAGGGCTCCTAACGGTAGACTGTATACCGTGGGCCCCTCGATGCTCTTCCCTCGCCTGGGCAGGCGGTGCAGGAGCTCAACTCTTAACCCTCCAGAGGGTCTGACTACGTGTAGAATTGCTCAGCGCGCTCAAAACGGAGCAATAAAAAGGGTGAAATCGACCTCCCAGGTGTTGATGGTGAAAGAATGTTATTGATGAAATGCTACACAAGCCTTAAATTACGTCCTGACGGGCTGGTTGCTATATCGTCCCGATTATTAGCCATTCAATCCCTGGTGTTATCGCGCATTGACTACTGCAGCCTAGTATGGGGAGACTTACATCAATACCTTCAAAGGGATTTACAAAAATGCATAAACTTCGCAGCCAAGGTGGTTTGCAACGGTAATTTCAAAAGAAGTGATCACGTAACCCCTCTCCTTAATAAACCCGGTTGGATTCCTATTCAAGAAAGGCTCCTCATGCAGAGGACCCAATACGTATTCTCCTCGTTGTACCTTCCTCAGAGCAATGCTGAGATAGTGCGTTTCCATCCACCCACTGTAACCAACCAAAAGCCGAACAGAAACAACAATGTCTTAGTCAACTATCGTTCATCTCACACAGGGCAAAAGGCTCTGTCAATATCAGGCGCCTTACTGTGGAACAAACTTCCCCTGAGTATTAAAATCCCTCAAAGACCGAGAGACTTTAAAGCCAAAATAATTCGTCATCTTACGTCTCAACGATAATTCTTCGTTACAGAACACACCGAACACGTATTGACAAATCTCATTTGCTGGCATCTCCATTGCTGAATACTCTCCCTTGCTCATTTTTTTATGATTCAAGACATCACACAACAGTTTGGAATGTATCCGTAGGTATTATGATTTGATCACCTATACGCTGGGATTTGCAAACATGCTTATTTGTATATGTGTGTACGAATATGGGTGTATGTGCGCAAATGGGTGTGCAAATGTGCACATACACCTGTGTGTGCTGGACAAGCAACTGGTATATAAACTATGAATACCAGCCTTTTTTCTCACTCTCAACTTCTAACACTACCCAACATATCATTTCATTCCATTATTGCAAAGCAATCCAAAGCTTAAATGTCTTGTACATGTAAAATGTGGTACCTATGTATGTTTATCAATTGCAGACATTTTGCGCCTCATTTCAAAGATAATGTGATTTTTTTCCAATATGAAACCCATAAGGACACTCTTGTTTTGTTTCTTATTCACATCCAAAAATGCTCTTGTTAGGCTAGTGTATTGCAATTTTCATATCATCTCTTACGCTTTAGAGTATATTATAAAAACCATACCTAGGCCTCACATATTCTGGAAATATTTCTGTACTTGGGAACCGTTGTAGGACAATCGTTTTCATGTTTCTGACTCAGATAGACTCTTTTGTGCCACTATTTCTAGTACGGAAATTTCATAATATTCAGGCCGTAATAAAAGGTATTTTCTCTGTGTTTCTCGATTGGAATGATAGTTTATACTGACTAGTTTACGCTTATATTTGCGCACATGCTTACTTGTGTATGTGTACACGTGCACGCTATGCGTGCGTAGATGGGTGAATGTGTCACTACGTGATACTTCATTTCACTTCATTATTATAAAGCATTTATAAAAAATATACATATATTTGTTGCGCGGTCACCCACACATGATAAATCAGACGCTTATGACCCAATAATCTTTTCGATACAATATTTAATTAAACATCGTTACAATATTTCATTAGAAATTGTAAGCAGCAACACATACTGAAAAAGTTGTCACGAATTTCCTTTGCTCATTATCCTATATTTCAGAACATCGCACAGCATTTTAAAGAACGCGTATGTGTTGTGATTTCCTCGATGCATAGAAATGTATTTGTGTACGTTTACGTGTTGGGTGTATGTATGTGCGTAGGTATGTATGTGCACGTATATGTGTATATATTTACATGTATATATGCACATGTGTGTGCTAAACCGACAACTGGCATTTTTAACTAGAAATAGTGGTCTCTTTCTGTTCACTCTCAATTTGTAACATTACCGAACTCGTCATCTCTTTATTATTGTAAAGCATTCCCGTAAAAACTATACATTTTTTGTGATCATCCATTTATATTTAAATTAAAAGCTTATCAACTAATGATCGTTATGTTAAAATGATATAATTAGAAATACAAAACTTGTAATTCCTGTGTCCCACATGCTTATATATATATATTTTTTTTTCACGCTTTCCTTGAAATAACATTTTTGAACATCGGCCGAAACAAGCAATTCATATAGTATTTCCTGGCGTCAAGAATTGCGAAGTTTAACGTCATGTATATGTAAACTGTCAAAAGTCATGAAGTTGTGTTATCTCTTATAATTATCATTACATGTATCATCAAATGTAGTTTAAGCAAGATTAGGAGTACATGGCCCTCAATTATTTTCGACTAGTGACATGTATTACAATACTCGTGTGTGTGTATCATTTAAGTATGTTAACTTTAAGATATTTTAAAAACCAATGATGGTAATTTTGTACCATCTCTATTGGAAATAAACTGTTTTTCTTTTTCTTTTCATTTCTTGGTTTTCAAGAGATGTGGCAAAATGTTTATAGCAAAAAAAAATACACGGAAATATGAGATAGTTAAGTTCAAATTCGACCGTGTGAAGTTGTAAGAGTGCTGGAAAAATGTCTGTATTGTGAGGGCTGGGAAGAACTCCAGAGATAGAAGCTGAGTTGTTTATTTGATCACCTGGCTTGAAAATCTTGAGCCAGTTCATTCTTCAATGATCACATAACTAATGAATTTCTTGTTAGTTTGTGAACCTTCAGTCTACGGTTCATCCGTTTGACAACCTCTTTCCACATTCATAGATCCATGCTGTCTTTCAATAATCTTCTGTTCGCTTATCAAGCTTAAATTCATTTCGTTATCTTCTGTATGTTCGTCCATCAATTCATCATGTTGGCATTTATAGTGATAAAAAATACAAAACATGTCTCACATAAGTTTTCATCATGAAGCTAATATCACGACGCATGACGAATGACCATTAGACACAGAAAATAACTAAGTGGGTCGGAGCTAAGTGAGAGAACAAAAGATTAATTTCAAAAAGACGATTGATGGATGAGTAAACATATGAGCGGGATGACCAACTCTTGAAGGTGATCAGACTGAAGATAGATCAATGGGTTGTCCGATTATGAAAGTATGGACATTATTTTCAAGCTGGCTAAATGAACAAAGCAACCCCACTTCGGCCTCTGGAGCACTTCACTATTATGTTCGAACAAATATTTACCCAACGCTCCTCCAACATGCTTCGGCCGAACCAACATACTTTGGCATACTTTGGCCGAACTACCTGCTTCAAGCGTGATCATAATAGACGAGGTAGGTCGTGGCGACCTGCTTGGTTGCTAGAACACTACTGTGGCTCGGTAATCTAAACTATACCCTATGCACAATGCATTTGCATTCATTTTTCGGATTGCCCTTTTTTTGTTCATTTCCTAATAAGTTTTACTTCGGTAGTTTACCAGTTTAAAATCACCCATCGACTTGTCTGAGGTCAAGGTTTGTTTTCGACACATACGAGCAGCTAATGAGGCTCTTGATATTCTTGATTTCTCTATGGTGGGCGTAACTTCAAGTTACAACCGACTAACAACTTCTCGCCCTAGTCGCGTCTTTTATTGTTGATTCTAATCACATCGAGATGGTTGTTCCTCTTGTTAAGGTTACGAGTTGTGTCAATCGAGAAGATAAAATTTGAGGCCCTTTGTGGTGCCTCGTAAACGAGCGGATACAGAGGCTAACCCCTCAAAAAATAAACGTATATTCAAGGAATTGATTTCATAGAACTAGGCATCTTTATTCGAATGAATCAAACACGCGGTTTTCCATGATGTGCATCCCAACCCTATGAGATAATGTTTAGGATTTTGCAGCAATTTATAATGCTGTTACGCAATTACACAAAGTCAAGTTGGGAGTTTTTTCGCGACAAATCCTGCAGAGAAACATCATAAGCGAGTCAAGGTACTCGTTTAATACTTCGGCTTTTAAGAGACGGATTGCACATTTTGGGGAAGAATTCTGCAAAGGCCTACAGCAAGTCGTGGATGATTGACTCAAGAGGCAGAATGCAGCCAAGCCACAGGCGAGCATGGCGAGAGCGACAAATCAACTTTTAACTCCAATACTGTTTAAGGGTACCCCCACACGAGCAACTTTTTACTGTCAGTTGCCACAACTAAAAAATTGTCCAAAATAGAAAGCATGCATTCCTGTGGCTGCCCGCATACGGGCAATTTTTTATGAGGCGACAACTAAAAGTTGTGAGGTGGTTGCGACCGGATCAATTTCTCTGACAACACAATAGTGGTCGGCAACTGTTGCAGGCGATAAAGAACGTTATTTCTAATGAGAGCTCGCACAGGACAACTTTTAGTTGCCTCCACCCAGCGCCAAGCCGGTCGCAGGTTACCAGATTGGTTTTGTTCACTCCCGATTTTTGCAAATGTAACTTGTTTTGGGGCAGTATGGTGCATAAATAAACAGTATGGTGTTAGGCGTTTAAGATATTCTAAAATGACTCGGCGAAACAACCCATTTTACATATGAATAATAAATTCATAATATTAAAGAAAAAAGTTTGTTTGACATTTCTATGATGATTCATATACTCAACACTGGGATGGCATATTTTCTTTTTCATCTGACGATCCTGGCGTGGTTTTTCAGTGTCTTCCAGACTAGAGTGGCCTGACACTGCCACATCCACAGTGACACTAAACGATAGTTGCCGCCATCCGGTGGCTCGTGTGCGGGTGTGCCTCACTGACGACTTTTAGTTGCGATAACTTTTTTTTTGTGACAATATTTTGCTGTGACAACTGACAATAAAAAGTCACTCGTGTGCGGGTACCCTACGAAAAGTGTATCAGTTCAGTGAGTACGCCGCACTTTTCAAAATTCGAGCGCATTTCCCACTGATTTCTCAAAGATCGCCGTACCCTTACACGTATGTAAAAATATTGAATTATGTATCCTGTTTGGGATACTTAATTCAGTACTTTTGAACAAACATTGTGCAATAGTTTGATGACGTGACTTGGTTTCAACCAATGAAGGAACTACTTTGCTAACGTTTTAGACAAGTCAGAGCTTGCTAGCCCATGCGGAAGCTTCGCCAGAGCTTGAAGAAGCAAGTAGTCTCTGTTCAGGTGCGATTCGAGTCTGAATGCGTCGAATTGCTCCTACACACACGTCGCCTACGCCCGCAATTATGGAGGTAGGTGTATGAAAATCTAATACAGTACCACATAGCCAGATAAATGTGGTACAATGTGATATGTGTGTGAAGTATTTATGGTGAAAAAAAATTATATAAAATGATGATTACCATAGTGTGAGTCCCGCTCGGAACTTTTGCTCGGCTTCCGGGGAACCATGCGAGTCCCGCACGGGACTTTTGCCCGCTATAGGTGTCTTATTTGACGACATAAACGTTGCTTTTAATGAAGGTTATCGTGCATTATTTCCGTGTTTTCAGATGTTTATATCATACTACATCATTTCAGCCTGCGTACTTCTACTCTGCGCTCAGGAGAAGCGCCAAACAACTGGCTCAGAATCAAAAAGACAAGTGCAGCCACTTCCTGGTTCCCCCCAGCTGTGATAACTGCGACATCGAGCTGGAGAATGACACCCTGGATGACAGCTTTGACGATGGCACCTTATACCCTGACTTCTACTCAACCTCCCAGATGATTTTTCTCGCAAAACATCAGATAACCAATGAAACTTATGATTAAAGAGCAGGAGTGTTTCTTTTGGTGCCATGTGCTGTGATGTCATTGGCATTTAATTTTTTTAACCACAGGCGAGCCCTGTGGCTCGCCTTCAACGCCGATAACTACTTCACTAGCACTGAGTTGGTGGAGTATCTGAAGGATTGCGTGGGCTACCGGTACGTGGGGACGGCGAAGGTCAACCGTGTAGGCCATGCTTCTTTCATCTTTACTTAGGAGCCGGACAAACTGACAGGTCCTACCGAAATAATAATGAATTTAGGGACGAGTTTCCACCAGGGTCAACCTACCGAAACTCGACAGCAGCCAGCGACCTCCGATTCCTCTTCCTGAGTTCTATTTTTTATGCCATGATGCAAAGTAAAATATTTTTGTTTTTGTATTTTCGTAGTGTATGTGTAAAGGAATGTCTTTAGTATATTTTTTCCAAATTTTTGGCCGAAATTTTCTCAAATAAAAAAATAACAAGCGTCATATTTGGTGAGTTTTTTGCAACCACTATCAGGCGAAAGAGCTTGGACGGGACTAATATGGTTCCCCGTAAGCCGGGAGGATTGCCCTCACGGGCTCCTTCATAGACGGACCTTAGCATGTAGTCATTGCCTCAAATGAAAAAATGTTTGCAAAAGAGTCTTAGATATGTAGTTTCTGACAAAGAAAAAAAATTTTGATATCTCAAGTATTTTTAAGTGTGCCCGCTAAAGGGTTAAAGCTTCAAGCGAGTTTCGTATGGAACGATACTCTCAAAATAGGAAGATATTCTGTGGTCTACAGAACAGCAGACAAAAAAGTTCCGGTTCCTTTCCACACTAAAAACGTGCAAGGGTAAACGTGTCTTGCCACTCGTTCTTTGAAACCTCAACAACCGCTAGAAGGCTATCTGGTACTTACTCCTCGCCCACTTTTTCTTTAAACCTCGACTTGAAAGCTGGTACTCTAAGCATTCAGAAAATTTCACACCTTTACTGATTTCAACTTCTAAGTCAAACTTCACCAAGTACAAAATAAATATTTTTCGTTTTAATATTTATTAAGAAAAGACAGACTAAATTACGCCTTACATCTTAAGCAAGTGTACGGTGAATTTGGAAACCATCAATCGATATCAAGAAATGTTGACAACACGATCTTCAGTTCGACAGTATCCAAATGCCAGCGGAAATAAGCCAAAAAATTGAAATGAAAATTTTGAGAATAAAACAGAATAATTATGAAAATTAGTAACAAAAAATCGATACATTATTTCACGAAATGTACAATGGGAAAACCCCTAGCAAGTCGTTTTATTTTCAACACAAAGTAATAGTAAAAGTCAGATTTCTTACTTTAGCTTACAAAATGAAAAAATATGACTTCACACTTGAAAGGAAATTACTTCTAGCCACGTCCGCCAACAGTACAAATTGAGAAAAAAAAATAAAAATTAGTACCAATGCTATATACAAAACCTGTATGTTGCCCCCTAGCTCACAACGTCCAACACAGCAAAGTTGTTTCGTATATAAAGAGGGTAGCAGCTTACATCCAAACCAGATACCAAGTCGCTTTAGAATAGCATACGGCTCCTAATGGATGACTACTTCCAGAAAATGTCCCCCAGGGCTGACATTTCCCACTCCTCTTTTAGTTCAACACAAATGAAGCAAGCTTATCAAGGGTATTTACCACCTGGTTACCCTCCTCGAACGTCTTTCTGATTGAATTCCATTAGCTTAGAAAGGGAAATTTTTGAAAAAACGGGCCTAATTGCAACCCTCGGGTCCCGATAGATGATGCTTCGAGATGCGCTGCCACCAAACCAGCTTACTAATCAAAAAATGCAAGACGACGATGTGTAATAATAATAGTTGCTTACACGTTCGGTTCCGAAAGTGTAAGGATCGAATGCATTGAATGAATGAAAGTTTCACAGTTTAGATAAATGGATAATCATCGTCCCGTTATCAAAATATACCTTCTATGAGTTATCCAGACATAATAGTAGTAGTATTAGCATTAATTTGCTAGCGCTTCAGTAATTCGTACTATATCGCGCCGTAGATCTCACAGTTCAATAATACGAAATTCACATCGTTACACGGAAGCACACTATCTAATTGTTGTTCAAAGTTTGTCACAATCACCATAATGGAAAACACAGCAGCAGCCATCACAAAAAACGCCCTAATTGCCACCCATATTGTCGTCATCTTATAAGAGCCCCAGTTGATCTTTGTCGGGATCATTCACAGAGCCACGCAGGATCCGCAAGCACAGGACAGCCAAAACACCCCGTAGGGGATTTCAGCTGCCCACCTATTTATGGCCGGGCGCCTTACCCACGCTGAAATCCCCAGAGGCATCTACGCAGCGCGCCCGGCCATGTTGCAGTTTAGTCATCCACATCTCAGACGTGAAGAAAGTTCTTCTTGCTTGCGCTGTTCTTTTTCTGGTTAAATTTCAGATATCAAGTTGCACTTCTCTAGGAACATCTTAAGCGCTGTCACACTGAAAGTTGAGCGCTTAATTTCCTTGAGCGTTCCGGTCATTACATCCTCATCAGGACCTATCCAGACATAAATTTTTGCATATAGGCGATAAATACCTCACATCAGGTAAGTAAGTAATATTAGCATTGATTTGCTAGCGCTTCAGTAGTTCATACTATATCGCGCCGTAGGTCTCACAGTTCAAAGAAAAATCAAGCTTCACTTCACTTCAACAAAAGCACACTATACAGTTCTTGTTCAACATTTGTCACGATTACCATTATGGAAAACACAGCAACAGCTATCACAAAAAACCGCTCCAATTGCCACCCACACTATTGTCATCTAACAAGAGCCCCAGTTGGTCTTCGAAAACACCATCTACAGAGCCACGCTCAACCCGCAAACACAGGACAGCCAAAACCCCGTACCTCACATCAAATCGCGTGACCAATTTACCCTCATTTGTTGGAACAATTGACGTTCTCTTAGACTTCATCAAATGAAAATTATGAGCTACCATTTGTAGTTATTCGATAAGTGAACTCAATTAATGCCAATCAAATGAAAGAGCTTACCTATAATTTGATTGGAATGAGAAAAGCGCTAGACGAAGAAAAATTATTATTTCCACAGAAAACAGAGGATGCAGGCGAGTGGGCAAATGGGATTCGCAAGATTTTTGCCCCGAATGCAGCCTAGTACTAGTTGCACCCAGACTTCTCCACCCCAACTTAGTAATCGAGTCTATCCCAACGCGTGGCATTACAATCTCGGACACACAGCAATAACCTCTGCAACAGTCCAAGGTCGATAAAAACTCCCACAATTGAGTTCAATAGTGAAAGTCAACAAAAAAGTCCAAAAGTCCAAATAAACATTTACTAGCAACGGCTTGATTGGATATAATCGACTTCATCAATTCCAGCTCCAGGGGGGCTTTCTTACAGGATTCCTATCCTTATCTTACACTATCAGCTCAACTGGAAGCAGTTTAAAACTACTCCCAGTGGAAGCAGTTTAAAACTACTTTCAGTGGAAGCAGTTTAAAACTACTCCTAGTGGAAGCAGTTTAAAACTACTCCCAGTAGAAGCAGTTTAAAACTACTCCCAGTAGAAGCAGTTTAAAATTACTCCCAGTAGAAGCAGTTTAAAATTACTCGCAGTACTCAAGAAACTTATCTTCTGTTCACAATAAAAACTTTCGTGGAGAACCATGGAGCTCTAGCATCAGCGCCCAGCTCCAAGGAGATGAATCAAATTCGCCCAGGGTTCTCTTCCACGCAGCTGGCAGCTCACTTCATCCTTGTTCTTAGTACACGCGACCTCTGCAAAATTACACTGTATTACTAAAGCAAAACGCTTCGGGGGATACAGAGTAACAGTGTTCCAAAAAATTAAAAATCGCTCAAGCGAAGATTGAAATGTTTTCACAGGTAAAAACTGCGGCCATAGTAGAGACGCGTAATACGCAATTGCTCAGTCACACTCCAAGCTTCATAAAAAGTGCCGAGTTCTTGAAATTGCACGAGCACAAGTTACCAGTTCTATAGCACCTTGCAAGATGAAGCGACAATTGTATTCTATAACATGCCAAGTACGCAACATCACCTCGCCTTGTCATACACAGTGGATATTGTCATGCTCACCATATTTTTAATAAAATGTTCAACTTGAAGAACTTTTCTAAAACTTGAAATAAAGTTAAACTGTGGCGTGTACATTTTATTATTTGACTTTCCAGCGCGAACATGTTTCTGACAGCCTCCAGTAGAGTATCACACGTAAATATTTTCTAGGATATTTTATAAAAACGTATTGCTTTTGTTGAAAAAAGTTCAACGAAGACTGTGGTCGCAACAGAATAAAAATGTAACCAATAGTTTTCGAATTATATTACTTTCGGGTCGGGTTCCGTTTTTCGTGGGACATCCTGTATATACATCATGGCTACATACCCTCCTATACCATAATGCATCTACTTAAACACCATTAAATTTTTACAAGGCTTCTCAATTCTTATCCTGATATTGTGTCCACTACACAATAGGATTATGCTAAAAAGCCTCTTGAGAATTCGGTGGCATTACTAGTTGATGCTAGCACGCAGCTGAAACCAATACACGAAGCTAGAAGTTCTAGGCACACATTGTCGCTCAACATGGTCTGAACACACAAGCCAGCACTACCTTAATTGTTACGGATTTACATCTCAGAATTTAAATTCTTATAAAATCGAATTGGCGACAACACTCTCAACAAGGTTGTAACAAATCATTTGGAGATTAAAAGCGTACTTTTAGAAAATAAAATTATTTGGTATGTGTTTGAGTAACACAGGGGAAAGGTTCAACATAAATGCGAATTGAGGGCAAAACCATGACAACGCTAAGAATAGCAGCCTTGATGCTACATTATTTTTTTTAGAGAATAAACTAAAATATATCAGCCAGAACATGATTCGGCGACTTGACAATGGGCAGTTAGCAACGCTTGCAGTCTAAGTGACATGGCTGAGAAATATCCTAAAATGAAGAAATCAGCCACTAAGTACATCTATCGAAGCAGAAAAGGGTCATGAAACCCTAGTTTTCATTACCATGGACTAATAGATACAAAAGCATTGCTTTCACAAACTTACTATCAAAAGTTAACCATTTATGTGTAAAACGAACACAAATTTCTCGAGCACATCTCTGAGCCTACCTCACGCTACGAGAAGCGCCGATTGAGTTCGACTCTGTCACGGTGCCAACAATCTTCACCTGCATGGGTTGGCCATCCAGCTTGCGGTTGTGGTACACCTCTACCGACCTGCGTAAACACAGAATGTCAGTTCTCTCTTCGCTGAACTATAACCCTGCAAAAAATTCTCTCCCAAGTGATGGCAAACTATTTTTTTTTTGCCGCGAAAGCCCTTAACCCTCTATGACCCACCGTCCTTCCTGAAGGACATTAGAAAAATCCCATTTATTTTTGTTCAGGTGAGCCTTTTCAAGCAGTAATGCATGTTAGTGAAAAGAAGAGACGTCATGCTTTGATCAATGAGTGTAGTGTGTCATAATATTTTGCTCACTCAACTGTCACGTGCTTCTTAGTTTGGTGGAGCGTGAAATGCCTGTGGGTGATCATGCACTTCGTATATTAGTGTTAATTTCTTTGCTAATAGCAAACATAGAGTGCCACAATAATTCATGCATGTACAAAAACCATTCAAGTTTCCTTTGAAAATACTTTTCAATCAAATAACTTGGTTTTGTAGAGTTGTAGAGTAAATTTTCTAATGTCCTTCATGTAATACAGTGGGTCGTTACGCTAAATTTGTTATGTAACAATGGATCCACCCAGATTCTAGACTAACTTTCCTACATGCCGCATTGCAGAAGTTATTGCAAAAAAAAAGAAAATGATGCGATGTTGAAGATGCTTCTATGACAATTGAACTAGCTGAGCCTATTATAAAGTTTATTTATGAATTTATCATGATACATATTCAACTATGTGCAATACGTCAGCAGAAAGAACACCATGGAGAATTGTACCAGAAAAAAAAACACTCATAAATGACAATTGAGGCAGGCTCTAGACATGGCCCATTAGATTTCACCTGATTTAGATATTGTTTTTTTTTTTCATTTTGATGGTCTTTTTCTCAATAAGTATTTATGATAAATATCTACAATTTTCCATCTTATACGAAATTAAACCAATTTATGAATATACTTTCATTATTTTTAATTTTTGATGGGTAAAATGTGCAGTCCATACCAAAAATTTACGTATTTCAACTGTATTTACCATGGTTTTAGCTGAAAGAAGTGTTTTTGTACCACTCTGTTGAACTCCATTCGGCATGTCCTAACGACCCAATGTCCTTCATACAGGACGTTAGAATAAAAATAAAACTATACTGAAATTTTGTTTTCCAGTCATTGAAATTACTTTAAGTGACTGTAAATTACTCATCAGAAGCAAAAAAGAAAAAAGTTTAAAGGCGGAAATTAATTTGGGTTGCAGAGGGTTAATTGAACAAACCAACGCAACAAAACCGAGCAATCAAACCTTTTAGTACCACTGAATTTCCAACAATCAGAAGACAAGCTTATTTTTATTTTGTATGAATATGCAGGACCCAGAATTAAATGCGTGTGAGGGAAATTTGAACAGCGTCTCAAAAGGCTTCCCTCAATAAGAATTAAGAGTCTATGAAAGGAAAGGCACAGAATGAAATGGATAGAAATATGTTCAAGAAAATAAAAAACTATACAGCTAAGTCAACAGTAAAATAAGGTGATAGGTTCGTATTCCATTGAAAACTGGGACACGTGTTAACCAACTGCCGTTGATCAAAGTACAGAGGTATATAGATACTATCAACTACACAGTGCATTTCAGCATTTCAGATATAATGTAGTAACCCGCGAAGTTCTACCAGTGAAATATTTGGAATACAAAAAATAAGTGTTGTCTACGCCCCATCACAAGATAAGGCGTAACACACATGACCAGCAATTTCTTCTGATAGTTGAAAAAACGCTTACACTAGTAGAAGTATTAACATAGATTTGCCAGCACTTCAATAGTTCGTACTATATCGTACCGTAGGTCTCACAGCTCAAGAATACAAACTTAGCATCACTTCAGCAAAAATATACTATGTAATCGTTATTCAATGCTTGTCACAATTATCATTACGGAAACACAGCAACAGCCATCATAAATGTCATTCCAATTGCCACCTACACCATTGCTATAGTCATATAAGAGTCCCAGCTGTTCTTTGCAAGATTATCCAGAGGCCCATGCAAAAACCACAGGAAAACCAAACCCCCGAACCCCCCGTAGGAGATTTCAGCTGCCAATGCTTACACTAACTATATCAAGTACGACTCGATAAGTTCACCCGTTCACAGCGGAAAAATAGAAATAGCATATTTATCTTTGTGATTCAAAATGACATGATGTGATTACTACTTGGGTTATTTTCACAAAAAAAATCACGCAAACTTGAGCAATGATGCTGGGCGCGTGACCATCAAATGACCCAGCCTGATTTACTAAAGCTCACTTCTGAGCGTCGGAGAGGTTGATGAAGACGACGGACGCCGTGCCAGGCCGCGTCATCTTGCAGGAAGAAATGGAACCGATGTTGCCGAAGAGCTCCTCGATGTCCTCATTGGTGGCGACAGGGTGCAGGTTGCTCACCACCACGCGGTGGCCCACGACCTTAGGTGTCGAAACCGGGGCTGCCCGCACTGCCACGGGTCTGCTCAAACAATCCCTCATCAGTCACTGAAAACAGAATTTGAAGCTATGCCTATTCCAGACATTAGACCAAACAAAGTTGCATTCCAAACACGAGCCCAAAGCCAAGGGGAATTTGGAAAAGGTAATAGCAACAATACACATCGGGCTGTCTATTTATTTGAATTAATTTACTGGAACAGCGAATATTAACGTGTATGAGACATGGAGGACACAATGACGAATTGTGGCGAGATAACAACGTGAAATATTATGCGCATAAGCACAGGTGATACTTGCATGAAATAACAAAACACAAATGAGAACTTTTGAACAATTAATTTATCAGCAAATACTGCTCAACAAATTTTCACAACCTATTACGATTGCGCAGTTAAACCAACAGCCTTGTCTCTAGCAGTGCCATAAAATAATACACTAGTCCTTCCAATTGCGAGCAACTTATCCTACAAGCAGATGAATCAAGGTATTCAAGAACTGACCGCCTGGGTGACAGCTGCACGGTGCGCTGCTGAGGCTGTGATCGCTGCTGCTGGCTGTACCGAGGCTGCTGTTGTTGAGTGAACCGGGGCTGTTGTTGCTGCTGCTGCTGCTGGTTGAACCGAGGCTGTTGCTGCTGCTGGTTGAACCGAGGCTGCTGCTGCTGGGTGAAGCGCTGCTGCTGCTGCTGGGTGAAGCGCTGCTGCGGTTGAGTCCTGTATTGCTGCTGCGGTTGGGTGGTGTAGTTCACTTGCTGCTGCTGTAGCCGGGGCTGGGTGCGGGACACGTAGTTACCGCCACTCTGCTGTGCAAACAAATCTCGTGAGCGCCAACGTCATGTCTGCTAACGGTCCTCTTATTTAGGGTCCAGGGAGTGGACACTGAAACTTCAATTGATTTGAAAATTGAGCCTTTGTTATCCTATCAAATATTATATCATTTGAAGAACAATGTGAACCTGAGATGAATTGGCTACGGACAGGAGGAGGTTTCGCACAGTAACTCACCGTGTACACTGCAGACCGCGACTGCGGAGGAATGGGCGGGCCGTAGTGTTGCTGTTCCTGCTGCGAGGGAGCGACTCGGGGCACATACACCTCCTCGAACTGCCCAAACAACATCATCTAAACCACTCGACACATACCGTACGTACTGCTTCGAGTCAATATGAACATAATTACTACGTTTTCCTTAATGAGATCTCTAAAATTGACGCGTGCTTGCTTATGTTCGCGATCACTTTCGAGTTTACTGGCATTTTTATGCATTTACTTCCTACATCAAATCAAGAAAAACTCGACCGTCTAGCCTTACAAAGTGCGTCTTCCGAACTAAAGCTTGTCATTAGCGCTGCTACACTGCCTCTACTAGCAACCAAAAGGAAGAAATTTTCTACACGTTCCTCCCATCCGTCAGCAAGCACTCTCTTCCTAGTAACTCACACAGCAGACAACTTCAAAGCCATGAATATTTTGCAGCCCTCAGTTATCTCGAACTTAGTTATCAAATTGCTTGAAGTGACTTCATTCACCCACAAGTACAAAATTAAGCAATAAACTGTAATTCTTGAAAACACAATTTTTCAGCATCGAATCTGCGAGAATACAACAAAGGCTATACACTTGCTAATTAAATAATAAGAAATATCATTACCAAATCAATAATTAACACCAAACATGCTGGAACAGAATTTACATCCATCCTGAGTGGTGTTCGGGTAACCACTTCACGTGGTGCCAACGAATGTTGAGACCACGGAGGTAAGTTGAGACAGCACGAAATATCAAACATTTGAGAACGCGTCTCCTAATCTCCAGCCTGCAGTTCAGTCACATGAACATAACAAATCAGGAATGAAGGTTCTGAATGTTTTAGAGGTACTGGACAAAAGTTCTCGGCATTTAATGCTCTTAGTGAGCTCTGGCATTTCGAGAAAACAAAGATCAGGTAAATGACAAATAAAAGAACGTTCAAAATCTTACAAAAAAGTACGAATGAGTTATTCAGAAAATAAAGAAAGTAGACACTTCATGTGGTTCATCATGATTTTGGATCATTATTTATCTTGGAAAAAATTCCATGAACCCCTTAACTTTCTTCAAAGTACTTCCAGCACCCATGGCCGTATCAGGTGAACGTGGCTAGTCTTTTCTTTAAATGCTATAACAACATCGGACGTACTTACTCGTTAACTTGCAGACGACTCCATTATGTTTGTTCATTAACATAAGACATTATTTTGCAAGCACACCTAAATAACTCGTGCAGCAATATGATACGCATCCATCATGTTTGTTGACTAATCAGAAGAGCATCAAGGAAATGCGCACCTCAGGTTCATAGGCAGGAGTGACGTCGTCGCCCTCGTCGTAGTAGACGGACTGAGGCTCGCCCATGTCGTACTCGTCGTATTCGAGAGGTTCCTCCTCATACACGACGGCAGGCTCTTCCTCATACACAACTGAAGGCTGCGGCCGCTCCTGCACTACCACCGTGCCAGACCGGTACGACGGCATCCTGAGTAATTCAAATTTCATTAATAATTAGAGGGATATTTTTTGTTCCATACAATATAACTTGTTTCTGATGCTCAATAAGAAGAGTATCTCACCGTAAGCGCGCACTTTTCTGATGTAACTCGAACACAAGCGAAAACATCAAATCCAGGCAAACTTCAATACCCCCACATGAGTTTCGTCATGGGACGAATTAAACTTTAGTTGTGACTTGTATAGAACAGAAAAGTTTCACTAGGGGTGAAAGAAGGTTCCACAACGCAAAATAGTATCAATCCCGTCAGATACAGAAGCAATAGGTTAGTACAGATGTGAGTTCAGATGTTACAAACACCGCTAGAAACACACTGGCACGCAAACAATACATTATCTACAGCACACTCTTCACTTCCATCAAGCAGGTGCACAACTTGACTAAATTTAGTAACAATTTACATGCTAATAAAAAAGGCCACCTAATCTTCTACTAACAACCATTACATGGTGATACCCGTGTGATGCACTCAGGCACTGAAACAAGTAACGCGTAGCGCTACCGTGAACTGTGATGCTAATAAAGACAATTTTGGTATGGAAAGTAGGGGTAAAATGAGGTGCCTGATTCCTTCATGTGAACATGTTCTTTTGATTCCTAAAGTGAGCTCATACACAAATCTAGGTAAATATGCACGTTTGCCTTCATAATAGGATTTCCAGTAAAAAAAACTCGTAATGGAGGCATTAAGACTAATCTGAGAAAGCAAAAAAACAAAGACATCATTATTATTTTAGCATTTGTTTAACCACCGTTACCACAAACAAGTGATCCGCACAGTGAGTCGCAGTAGCATATTACATTTCAAGCACAATTCAAACTAAAATTATAAATGACATCATCTATTAATTTTCACGGTCTTTATAATTTATAACTCGTGAGAAATTAAATTACTAAGAATACGTCAGTATCTCGGCCCAGCAACTCGCTCATCACCACCTCACTCCGACCGAAGTAACGGCGTCTCAATGCAGCATATCGTTGGCACTCGGTGAGAATGTGTATTACACTCACAGCAACCTGACACTGGTGACATTGGGGTGGCGCAGTCCCGTTCATTAAATACTCATGCGTTAAAAGGGTATGTCCAATATGGAGGCAACACAGCTTAAATACAATAAATACAAGGCATTAACATGACTAAGTCCAAGTGTTATTTCATCAAAATTCTATATTCACCACAATAAAACAGACAGACAGTACTGGTCACCCATTTTGAGCAACAGATAAGTTTTAAAAAAATGGCACTGATGTCCCAACACTACACTCGAGGCAACTAACACGCATGATCCCTGCAGCAGGCAACTCGAGGAACTGAGAGCATCACCTCCCAGTGCTAGAAAGTAAATGATGCACGGAAGCAATTAAAAAGCAAAGACCCCATAAGTCATAAGTTCATCCACGAAGCTTCAACAATGCATGCCATTGAGAACAATATCAGCCAAGACCAAATGCATTGATCGACTTGCAGCAAACTAATGAAACTACACTCAGTTGACTATCAAGAGCTCAAAAATAAGCGTACTTCGTGTATTAAATTGAATAAAAACGGGATACGAGATTCACGTCCATTGCTAACAGCATACCTAAAATAATGGACAGAGACGCACCTGGACGAGACCTGCCGGTAGACAGTCTGCGGCTGCACGAGCGTTGTGGCCTGGCGAGGCCGTGTAGCGTACACCGCGCCACCAGACGCCACAGGAACCGTGCGCCGGGCAAGACGCCTAAGAGAAAAAGTTATAAATTAACCAAACGCTCGATTTTACGTATTTTTTAACCTAAATTAGAAAACACGAACTTCAAAACGAGCTTCTCCTAGTTCGACCTACAGGATCAAGCACTGCTAACGCAATGCTTCGTAGCTCCACGGAAAATAAAAGTTTACACTTGAAGCCTAGAACCGGAGAAAAAACTTTAAGGACGACAGGGTAGTAGAAGCACAAATGATAGTTTCTATGACCCACAGGTGATTTCAGATTATTCACAATGCACAGTATAACTTTAACTCCAACACTGATTTAAGTTCTCGTGTTACGAGGATCTTGGTAATTCTGTACACTCACTGCATGGGGCGAGCACTGCGCACAACTTGCGCCCCCGGCGCAGTGTTGCGCACCGTCACCACGGTAGGGGCAGAAATGGGCTGGCGGGCCACACGGACAGCGTTGTTGCGGTGGAACTGCTGGATCACAGAGCCAGAAATGCCCTTGATGCCGAGGCGCTTGCGCTGAATGCCAATAGAATTGTTAGCAAGTCCTCGCAGCTGACCGCCACCGCGGTTCTGGATGGTGTTGGTGATGCTGCGGTTCTGGATGCCGCCACCCACATTCTGGATGGTACGACGAGGAGGCCCAGCCATGTTGTTAGTGGCGTTGTTGGTGGATACGGTGCGCACTATGGCGTTCCCCTGCATGCGGGTCGTGCCAGCTGCAGCTGCGACGAACATTCCAAGTTAGATCAACAATGATTCTTTTAGTTTAAAAGGGTTTTTATTACTGGCACGCTGGTTATGTTCACGAAATGAAATGGCACACACTTGCAACACTCTAATGCCTGATGTCAAGCTGCGAGTCAACTTTTTCTTTCAGCTCCAAAGCTTTGAATGGCTTTTATGGAAACCATGAAAACTCATAGGAGCAACAGATAATTTTATATTTTAAAGCAGATATGTTGTGAAGCAAAAGTTTAAGCAGGAAAGCAGTAGGAGCAAAAGACGAGGATAGCCACAAAATCTATAAGAGAAAGAAGTCAGTTCAAACAAGTGACCCTTTAAGGACTGAGGATTTCTGAAGGAAATGCAAATCTTTGAAGAAAAGTAAGCCATGATGAACTACAGGAAAAAAAATATTCGCAGTGGAGCCACCACTAAATCACGTATATAGAAAAAAAACAGCTACAAAAGGACATGAAGTTTTGGTTTGATCAACTCCACACATTAATGATAAAAAATACTGCTTAAAATAGATGTTGCTGCTCAGCTTCTAAGGTCTGAACCTATATTTTTAAAATAATAAAACAAAAATTCGTTTAGATAAGCTACTTTAAGCCTCCCTAACCACAACAAAGGTTTTCTATAGAGAAGAAGGACGACGGCACTATTAGTATGGAGTAAAAGAATATAAGTTAATACCTTGAAAAGAAATCAGAAGCTCATTAGATTAGATTATTAGTTAGTTTAAGCCTCCCTATCCTCAACAAATGAGATCCAAAGAGAGGAAGGAAGAAGGCACCATTTAGTATGGAGTTAAGGGAACGTGGAATCTATGCAGAAAGGGCATAGAAACAGTAAGATGAGAAAGAAGTTCATGAAACAAGATCAAAGTTGAAGAAGAAAGTAGTAGGTGCTGAAAAATCAGGACAGCAGTGAACCGAAAAAAGACGGTCCGTAACAAAACAAAAACCTATTTTATTTCAACACAAAGAAAGCCTACCTAACCTTTAGCTCAGGCCCTCACATAGTCCCCCTGGGAGTGCTAATTCCCATAGATACAAACAGTTGTATCCCCCTGAGGGGATCATTACATTACATTATTAATTAGTTTAAGCCTCCCTATCCGCAACAAATGTGATCCAAAGAGAGGAAGGAGGAAGTCACCATTTAGGATGGAATTAGGGGAATGCAGAATCTATGCAGAAAGGGCATAGGAACATTAGGTTGAGAAAGAAGTTTATGAAACAAGATTAAAGTTGAAGAAAAAATAGCAGGTGCTGAAAGACAGGACAGCAGCAAACCAAAAATAACGTGGTCCTTAACATAACAAAAAACATGTTGTTTCAACAAAAAGAAGGTCTACCTAACTCTCAACTTGGGCCCTCATACATTTCCCCCCCCTGGGAGTGCTAATTCCCAAAGATACTCTCAAGTCTAGGAGTTTCGAGATATTTGCTCAAATGATAGCCCAAGAAATTGATTGAAAGCTTAGCAAAAAGAATAATCCATTGTCCAGTTGAATTCTAAAATTCTATTTTCACATCATATAACCGTTATACCGAAACTCAAAATAAGTTTTGTTCAATGAAGCTGCACAACACAAAAGTATTTGCTCTGAACACAAGTAAAAAATCTGCTACATTCTTGAGCTCAAAATAAAAATGTTAGATGAAGAAACTGTAAGACACAAGAGAGAAAAATTTAGTTTGAAGCAGAGTATCACAATTACATTTAAAGCAATATATCTGAAAGAAAGACCAACCAACATCTTGCTTTGCATTTGAAGTAAGCTATACAGGAATTGTAATGTTATGCTACTGTACGAATGTAGTCAGAAAACAGATATAAAAATACTCCCCATTTCCGGCTAATTTTCCTTCATTAAAGCATCATACTGAAGCAAGAACTGTGCTCTATTTATGACAAATCAGGGATATTGCAATCACTTTGTACCATGCCCAAATTATAACTGACGTCAATTTTTATGCTTCATTTTAGACCTCCACTACCAGCAAAAATGCTATAATACCAATGCCACAAATATGCCCATTATTATTAATGCAGATACATTAGCATAATACAAACTAAAATTCATGAATCATAAAATTTAATAATTCTAACTATGATAACTATTAAAACCATGAGCAGTTCAGTAAACCATCATATTCAACATTCAATTTTCATTTCTGCTCAGGTTATTGGTTATCACAGAGAAACTTGGAAGTTTTCTTTGTTGAGGAGAATGAAGAGACGGGATAGAATTTGGAATTCTTGGTTGGCACAGCTCAATGAAAGGAAAGCATACTCAGCTCTGTGAACCAGAGAAACAAAATGAGAATAAAATGGAAGATGTAGATATTTATGCAGGAAGTCAGCTGAATGTTTTGCAGATCCTTATCACCAGATGAGAGAGAATTTAACAAAAAAAAAAAATTAGATTAGAATAGACAAAGTTAGTTTATGCCTCCCTAATCACAACAAAGTGTTCTGGACAAGAGAAGAAAAAGGCCCCACTTAGTATGGATTAAGGGAAATGGTAATCTATGCACATGGTGCATGCCTAAACTCAGTGCAGAGAAAGAGCAAGATTTGAAAAAGTTCATGAAACATGAAGGAAGTCATTGGTAATGGAAGAAAACAGTAAACTTAAAAAATTGGTCCATAACTGGAAAAAATTTATTTCATCATAAAGGCCAACCTCCCTATCAGCTCAGGGCCTAATATCTTCTCTTTGTGAGTGCTAATTCTCATTGATACAATAGTTGCATTCCATTGAGAAGTGTTAAAAATAAAAAAAGCATACCTAAATACAAATCTAATTCCACAAGCCTCACTGAATCTGTCAGAGGCAGCCAGGGTTACCATTAAGGGGCACTAGTTCCCCAGGCCGCACTGACAAGGACAGATTAGGTGTTAGTTAAGGTCTCTCTAACCACAACATAGGCAGGAGTACAGCACTATTTAGCAAGAACTTGAAGGAACACAGAATCTATCCACATAGTACATAGAAACCTAGCTAAAAAAAAGTTCATTAAACAAGATGCAAGTTGAAGAAGAAAATAGTAGATGTAGAAAAACAGGACAGCAGTGAACTGAGGAAGATAGTTGTAACAAAACAAAGTAAAAAGTTATTCTACTTCAACGACAGGATTTCCTACCTAACCTTTAACTCGGGACCTTACTTGAGGTGCAAATTCCAATAGATACAAGAGTCATATCCCCCCGAGGAGATTGACTATGACGAATTATCAACATACTCCTCAGGGTGCAGCTCATGAACCTAACACATTTCCAAGGAGCGCCAGGTCCTCATGACATATTGAGGGACAATCCTCTTCATTGAACTCCTCTGAGGAAAAGCTTGTCAGAAATATTTTCCCCACAGTGAACAAATTTGAAAGTTAGATTAATGAAATTACGTTTTAGAAAAATTGAAAACATCTTATCAAAAATGACAACACAATCTCAAACAAGAAGAGTTAAGGGTTTGAAATGAACATTCAAATACGGCCAAAATCCTGTAGAAAATTTTTCAAATTAGCAAATCCTGAAAACTATGAATCACATTCATTTAGGGTAGATTTAAACTTAAAATATTGAAGCAGAAATACAATTCCATTAATTGCTATTTCTATCCACCACAGTAACCGTGCTCACATTACCCCATGCAGTTGTACCCTATCATCAACCTAGAAAAACGATTTTACAGATATTTCCCATGATAATTAGGACTACACCACTCCTTGAACTATAGCAGAATCTAACCATTTGCTAATACCACAAAGCTTAAGTTTATACAACACCAGCTCTAAACAGATTCCATTATCGTTGCCGGTGATGGTGAGGGTTCCATCGAGGAGAAGCAGCGGAGTAGTAGTTGGTGCAGAGAAAAGCGCATGTATAATGGGAGGAAGACAGTGGGCATTTTATATTACACAGAGACCAGGAAATGCAGTTGTAAGAACAAAACATTTTGCATCTTTTGAGATGATTTTGTGTCCAAATTTGCTCGATTATGGCCAACGTTTTTCTTTGAGTGTTGAATTTTCCTGGACAGATGAAGGTGGAAACATTTTGCTTGCTTGGTTGGTAGGTTGATGCGTGAAGAAGGCACCATTTGGTACGGATTGAGGCAGGTAGAATAGTTGAATTGTCTGTTACTCCAGCAAGAGGTTTTCCTTTCATCTTCCCAGATCTTTATAGGGTTTAATTTGTGTAGTTCACATAACAATACACAGGTTAATAGCACCAAATGGTGATACTTGCAGTCCTAGTGCAAAACACACACTAGGTAGGCTGAGCTTTGATGCTTTACAGCTGCTGAGAAGCTCAAAAGCAAACCCATTTGCAATAGGGTTGTAATCAGCATTGCAATTGAATCTGTTCGATGATACACGAATGCCTCATGGGAATAACAAGTTTTAATCTCGGCACTGCTGCTTTACTTTAAAGCCAATATCTAGAAGTAAAGTCATCAACATCTTTCTGCCAATTCACTCGGATAATAGATGAGAATGGCTGTCTGAAGACAACTGAAGAAGTTGCTTCAAGGCAATGATAATCCTGTGACATCTCCAGCATGACGTGTAGCAGTCCCAGGTCAGAGGCAAAGGAAATCAAGTTAATTGATAACTGGATGACGTAGATACTTATTTGACATTTGATGTCTTTCGTTTCAACCGGATATAAGCTATTATTTTCTTCTGACTTCCAACATTCAACCACCAACCATTTCAGGCTGAATTCTTCTTTATGTTAGTACGTTATAATGATGAGCAGAACTCCCTTAGGTTGAAATATGGCAGCCTCTTGAAATGAAGGAACTGCAGCTCTTCTGGAGTGCAGGAGCAGCAGCTCTTCTGGAGTGCAGGAGCAGCAGCTCTTCTGGAGTGCAGGAGC
>JACJUY010004750.1:51185-61422 GCA_014220935.1 Platorchestia sp. MABIK
GGCTTGGACGAACGAAACTTCAACTAGGCTTGGACGAAACTACGACTAGGTTTGGACGAAACTTCGACTAGGTTTGGACGAAACTTCGACTAGGTTTGGACGAAACTTCGACTAGGTTTGGACGAAACTTCAACTAGGCTTGGACGAAACTTCAACGAATCGTTGAGTAACCATGAGTCAACAAATAGATGCTAGAAAGCAATTGAAAATTACTAAATTTAATATAATGGTAAAATCACACTGTAAAATGCTAGATTTTGCATTATAATGCTATTTTTCCTGCTAGGTGATAGATTCGTACTTTAATGCTAAGTTGGCCACACTGCAGTCCAGTGTCACAGTTTGATTCGTTTCCCTCACAAAGTTTTTCGGTTGCATCATCTTTCCGCTCTATTGTGTGATACCGTAATTAGCATGTATGAACAAATAAGTATTCACTGTTTAACAATCTCTATTTGCCAACTGAGGTTATTATCCGACTAAATTTAATTATACATAATATTTTCCTATTTACAGGCGTAAAATAGTACTATAATGTAGCATTTAGTCTCAGAAATAGCAGCGTGAACGCAAGCAGTATATGTATGTACTTTCACACAATGTGCACGAGAAGCAAACACGGCTCTTTTTGGTTTGAGGGCCTATCGAATTTTAATGTTTTTTTCTCCAAAGTATGTTTTTTGGTGTGAAAAACACGAAAATGATAGCCATTTTGTGAAAAAATTATTTATTAAGCTCAAATCCATTGATATTTCATGAAAAAATTGCGGTTTCTCGGTACGTTCTCACTACGCAAACTCACACAGACAAGAATCTATCATTTGTCGGTGAGTGCTTCCCTGACGTTTTTTTCTTCATTTTTAGACTATGCCATACACTCTCAATCATTTGAGTGTGTGCACCTGTTGCAGGGTCCACGAAGTTTTCACTATGATTAACAGTGAGGTGTTTGAAATTATACCCTTGGTAGGTTAGGAATAGAGATGTGACTAAAAAAAAAAACTGCTGTTTTTTTTAAAACATGTTTTTTATAAAAAAAAAACACGGCTAAAAAAAGTGGATATTTTGTTTTTTTTTCAAATATTTTTTTTGAAAATTACTCAGAAAGAAAAAGATCCACATTACATTATTTGATTTCATGTCAGATAATAAAATAAAACAAAACAGCATACTTCTTTTTATGGTTTTCTATGGTTGTATGAAATTTTTCATTTCCTGTGGTTTCATGTTTTGATATTTCATTTATTTAACAATGCACGTGAATCACCTTATACTCCCCAAATAGTGTGTTGTAATAATACATCTTTACTTATGGTCATTGATAGAGATGTGACCAAAAAAACAATGCTGTGTTTTTTAAATTTTATTTTTACAAAAATCATGACTAAAAAACATGGATATTAATGTATTTTATGTGACCAAAAAAATCCAATCCTGCTTTTTTGAAAAAACTGTTTTTTGACAGAAAAATCATGACTAAAAAAACATGGATATCAATATATTTTATGTGACAAAAAAAACATGCTTGTTGTGAATGTTTTTGTTACAAAAAATCATGCCGAAAAAATACGGATATTAATACATTTTATTTGACCAAAACAACTATGCTGTTTTTTTAAAAAATCTTTTACAGAAAAATAATGACTAAGAAAATGTGGATATTAGTATATTTTATGTGACCAAAATCCTTGCTTTTTAGAAAAAATTTTTTTTTTTTACAAAAAATGGACTAAAAAATGAATAGTAATGACTTTTTGTTTAAAAACAGGTTTTTTTTAAAGCATGGTTTTTTTGTTCAGACAAAGTATCTTTATACCCATGTTCTTTCATCATGAATTTTTAGTAAATAAAAAATTTTTAAATGCATGGTTTTTTGATCACACAGAATGTATTAATATCCAAGTTTTTTTTACAATGAAGTCGTGACCAAAAATTGGATATCAATGACTTTTTTGCAAAAAAAACATGTTAAAAAAACATTGATTTTTTGGTCACATTAAATATATTAATATCCACATTTTTTAAACATGGTTTCTTGTAAAAAAATGGTCAATATGCAGTTTAATGCATTCACGGAAATTAAAAATTTCGTTCCAAAGAATCACTAGGTACACATTTGAAAAAGTTTTTAAAAGAATGACATTCTGCTCGCTGATGCGTTATTCTCGAATTATTCAAGTTTTGAATTTAAGTCTTCCATAGCAGTTGCGTTGCGCGCTTGAGCTGTTAGAGTACGCTTGGGTTCTTAGTAATTTATTATTGGCCAACCCCGTGGAAACCCACTTCTAGGATGTTTTAGATAATAACACAATAATGGTTATCACTTAAAAATATTAGCGGGACTGGGGTAGTGAATACTGAAATAAATATGCAGTTGGCATCAGTTTCAATATGGTAGAACATTAGCAAAAGCGTAGGAGTTAATACCATAGATTCGAAAATTCACTTCCCCAGCCCCGCTAAAATTTTTGGGTGATAACGTTTATTGTGTTAACTAAAATATCCTAGAAGTGGATTCAGGATCTGCGGGGTCGGCTAATAATAAATTACAAGTACCCAAACGTACTCTAACAGCTCCAGCTCAAGCACGCAACTGACTGGAACTGCTATGGAACACAAAAATTTCAAAGTTAAATAACTCAAAAATAACGCATCAGCGAGCAGAATGTCATTCGTGTAAAACGTTTATAAATGTGTTCCTTTAGTGATTCTTTGGAATGGAGTTTTTAATTTCTGTGGGTGCATTAAACTGCATATTGCCCAAAAAATGTGAAAAAAACAGCATGGTTATTTGGTCACATAAAAGATATTAATATCCAGGTTTTTTTTATTCATGATTTTTTGTAAAAACTTGTTTAAAAAAAATGCATGGGTTTTTTAGATCACATAAAATATATTGTTTTTTTAGTCATGATTTTTTGTGAAAAAACAGCATGGTTTTTTTTGGTCATGTAAGATACATTTATATTCATATTTATTAGTCATGATTTTTTAGTAAAAAACTTTTTTTCAAAAAAAAAAACAGCAAGGTTTTTTGGTCACATAAAATATATTAATATCCATGTTCTTTGGTCATGATTTTTTGTAATAAAACATTAAAAGGAAACCCTACAGTAAAAGTGGTGGCAGATAATCCACAATTACCATGAGGAGTCTAAGAGGAACAGCAGGAGCCACAGAACTAATTTTGATGGAGTCAAAATTCAGAGCTTATAATCTCTACTATGTCGAATTTTTTGGTCACATTAAAATAAAATCAGACATAGTAAGCTTTAAATTTTGACTCCATCAATATAAGTTCTGTGGCTCTGGCTGTTCCTCTTAGATTCCTCTAGGTAATTGAGGGTTATCTGCCACCACTTTTACTGCATGGTTTCCTTTTGATGTTTTTATTACAAAAAAATCATGACATAAAAACATTATTATTATATTTTATGAGACCAAAAAAACAGACATATACCTAACAAAATTTGAGTGTGCAAAAAACGAAAAAACAAAAAAAAACACATGAAAAACAATTTTTTGCAAAAAAACTGCCATCAAATAAAACCTTTTTTTGCATCCCTAGTTAGGAACACTTAATGAAGAATTTGTCCGCAAAATGATTATCATTTTCGTGTTTTTCACACCAAAATACATACTTTGGCGTAAAATTCGATAGGCCCCAAAACCGATAAGATCCGCGAACACGCAACCAACTATAAGATTCTTCGTGAATTTTTCAAACGTCTTAAAATGGAAGAAAAATGCAAGATTCGTAATGTACGGCAATTTACATGCTAAATTAAAATAAAATTATTAGCTTCATAATATTTGACGATTTACAAGCTAAATTAAAATAGAATTTTCAGCTACTCCATTAAATTTACAAAGACTTTAAAATGCACCATCAACTTTATAAATTTGTATGATTTTTGTTAACCTGTCATATACCTTGAGAAGGGGAAATTGGGTCAAACTAAATAGGTTTTAGTTGTAAAAGTAAAATAATTTTATGTCGCTACTGTGTTTAACTATTCATGGAACATAGCTCTCACTTACTGACCGTACGTGGCTCATTGGGAATTTAAAGTTATAAATTCAGTTAGCGGGCCTGATAAAACGTTGTAATTCAACAGTTAGCTAAATAATTTACTAGGTATGAATAGGCTCATTTGATTATACTTTTACTTTCATGGTTTATGACTTTCATTTTTATGATAAAATACGTATTTTGGGAAAGCATCGGTAGGATTTTGCCAATACAGATACCAGTAAAATGACCAATACTTGCCGATACCGATGCAGATACATCGGTACATCACTAATCAAAACCAACACACAAACAGCTTAAGGGAAGCAAACGGTTTTTTATGGCCAACAACCAAAAATGAGATTATTGCCTGAAAATGTTCCTAAACCCTTCCTCTATCACGTAGAAACGTCATTTGTTGCGTGTTGGCAACCCTAACCCCCAAAATAACCCTCAAATTGCCCCTCTCCCCAGCAGATGCGCTCAGTGACACCAGCTGCGGCCCTGCACAGCTGCGATTGGTCGTTTCAAATTTCTTTTTCTTTGTTTTTACACAACTGTCCATTCATTAGAGGTTTAGTGGTCTCTTGACCTTCATAGTTAGTGGTTTTGTGCTTGTGAGTCCAGTGAAATGCCTAGAATATCAAATGCAGCAGTTCGCTCTGGCCGGAGATGCTTTTTCGACTTTTAGGGACAATTCCAGCTACAATTTTTCACCTAAGAAAAGGGTATGGGTAAATTCCTAAAATTTTATGGGCTATAAATGTTTATTCAAATGTTATAAACATGCTGTGAATATCCGAGAGCTCATTTCCATCCGGAGGTATTTTTTATTTATTCTTGAAAAAATTCATGGGATAAAGCGTTCGCTTCCCTTAATATTTTTGACGTTCGGCAGACAACCTATCACTTTTAAAGGGAAGCTCAAGGTATGAGGAGATCCCAGAATTCCATGGATTCCAATTGTGCAGTGACAACAGAATGTGAAACACACTGCACCCGAATGTGAAACGAGGATAATGGACCCGAATATGAAACGAGGAAAATAAAATAGTAGCCCAACTGCTACAGAGTATGCACTTCAATGGGAATGGAATTTTTCTTGACTTGACAATCCATACTATCATTAGCCATGCAGTAGGCACACATGCACCTCTATGAAATTTAGTGCACAGTAGGGGGTTTTCTCATTGAAACGTCAAATATAACTCAAAACTCAAAACTCCTTTCTCAAAAAATGGTTCTCTCATGCCAGTTTTGAACTTCTCTTCCCCTCACCTGTAGTGGCAAGATTAGCACACAGAATAGGAAGCATTGATCTACAAGTTCAAATGAATGGACCTGTTCAAGAGACAAGTCTCCCATGTCCTGTGCAGCGATCACCAGCCGTAACAATTAACACAGAAGTCAGTACTACTCACTTGCATGAGCTCGGGTATGCCGCCTTGCTGCTGTCCAGGTTTATTCCGAATTTTGTTCAGCTTGTCCCTAGCATCAGAGGTTTTTGCAATCTTGGCTAGCTGGTCCCGGGCATCTGTCATATGTAACCTCTTCTTCTGGATGAGATGATTTCGAGCATCGCTCTAAGTAAATACAAAAATGAATCAGCACCTCAAATATTCCTGAACTGTCTTTCCACTAAGAAAGAAGGTAAAGGCAAGAGATGAAAAAACAGATGCAATATTGATTAACATGAACATCGTTTGGTTCTGCTTCACCAAAAACTTGTGATCTTGAACTTCAACAGGCCTAAATATCAATTAACCCCACAACAGCAAGTTTTTGATGGGCCCCCTGTTTAGAGATCATGCATGGGCCAGCTGCAGTTAGAGTCAAGTATGCAGGACACTTTTTTGGATTAGTTGCCAACTTTTTGGTAGTCCTTTGTCAAAGGAGATACAAAAAGCTATCCCACACCATAAAAATTTGAAAGAGTATGGTCATAGGCAAGTTTCAAGCTGCAGTTGAAGAGCACACAAGGCAACTGTGAAAACATTGCATACGCAAATAGTCACAAGAACGAGTGAAATTGTGAGGTATATTAGGCTCCTGCCATCAGCCTATATCTTCCAGCAAGTAACCTGCAGTTGTTCAGGACACCATTTATGAGATGCAATGAAAAGATGAAATTCTCCCACAAATTGGAAGGTAAACAATCTAGTATAAATGTATTGCCAATACTGCATTCTTGGATAGAATTATTATTTTAACAATTACATAGAACGTTTCACCACCAAAGACGCTACAAAGGCGTTTCATTGGTGTATTCGATATTCCCTAGTTCATCATTTCTATATTCATATAGGGCAAATATCTTTTCTGTTATTGCCGTGTGTTGCAATTTTGAGGCATATAAAGTTTTATTTAGTGATGGCATGGTAAAATCTTTGATAGAAAGGCTAAAATTATTTGACAAGAACAAAAATTGCAACAAAAAAAACTGGAGATTAGAAACATAGTAAAAATGAACTATTCACTTACTGATAGTTTAGCAAATAAATGAAAAAGTACTAACTTTTGAATTCTGAACCATAATATTAGTTTTTCTCTATTTTGTGTGTTATATTTGTAATTTAATTAAGGCTCAACCAGAGTAATTGATGACATCAATTGAATTTACATACACCAGAAGGTAGAGCCTTCCACAAATTCAAGTGTTGACATGCGATCTGGCCAGGTGTTGGAACATTGCCAAGACCTCAATTCAGCAAGTGTTAGAGCAGCCATCATGGAACATGTGTCATTTTAAACCCCCTCCACACTTGAAGGACTGCAAATGCACACTATTGTGAGGAAAACACCAATATAAACATATCAGCCAATGACAAATATTAGCACCAAGGGGAGCAAATAAGCCACAAAGCTTTAATGGCAACCTATCAAGTGAAGAACAAACCATACAAAAAGTAAAACAAGACAAATAATTTGGTTCAGTGACATTTCTAGCATAGAATAAACAGATAAGCTAAATTAAATTAGAGAAATGTATACTTGACATCCAAACATTTCAACTGGCTAGCACAAATGAATGACACTTGATGGCTATCACAAACTATAAATTTATTGCACACAATAAAAATGCTGAAGTGAATACACTTTATTCTACTAGTTTATACCAAAATCCATTCCTACTTCAAATGTATATGCACGAACAAATGTTTGTTGTGCCAACTAAATATTAGAAGCATGATTAATTCCTTCCATTTTGATCATAATTCACATTTCATATCTTCCTACACAGAAAAGAAGAGGAACCAAATGTCATTTGAAAAAGAAATCATAGAAGAAATCCACTTGTATGCAGAAATTTCAAAAAACCACAGCATTAATTGATGTAAGTAAATTCATATCAATTTAGATAACACTGGATGACATTTTGAATAGCATTTGCATAATATAAATTATTGAGCTTGCTCAACCCCAAATTGTCAAACATAAGAAACCAAGAACTACAACTTGAAAAAATACAATGAAAAGAAACTTGAGCCGTAAAGGATAAAATAATAAGGCGAGTCATCAATAGTAAAATTTCAAGGTAAAATAAGAGAAATAACATTCCCATCAATTGCACGTCACGAAATAACATCGACGATAGAACCAAACCTCTTACCATTCAATTTAATGACTTCCTCCCCTTAAATAGTAATTTATTCATTCCTTGCTTTACTCAGAACAACAAAACCTTTATTGTCAAATTCAATAGCATTAAATTCATGATTGCAGCAACCTTCAACAGTGAACACTTATGACAACATGCACATTGATTCGGAAATTTTCTGGTTCTCCAAGCATGCATAACATATAATTGTGACATAATTTTACATGCACAAAACTTCATTATGAATATGTTTCTTTAAGCACTAACAAATACAACTATAAAAAGCTAAAAATTAATTTATTGTATTTTAACCAAATATCAACTTCTAGAATCATATTGTTTACTTAGTAGAGCATGAACATTTCCAACTCTCATCTATAAAATACCAGAAATTTCTCTCCTTTGAGCTAACTAATTTAACACAAGCACATACATAGGACACTGTTAGTCCTTTTAAACCTGAAAAATATAGAAGATACCGTCATACCTCACTTTACAAGAGATCCTAATTACGAAACGCCTGGAAGCAAAATTTTTACCTCTGAATATGAAAGAAAATTCAAGTGATAAAACTCAAAATCTCATAAATTCAAATAATGCATTGTTGACTTTGTAGCCAAACCAATCGCTTGAAATGTAAATACACTCGTAGCACTTTGTGTTTTGTTGCGAAATTGGCATGGTAGAGTTGCTCTCCCATTGGCTACCTCCCAACACCCTACTAGCCTCCCATTGGCTGGGAGGAAGCTGCATCTCCATATCATAATGCTTTAAGTGTGCCTTTGACCCTCGTTCATCACGAAGTTCAAACAAGCGTAAAAGACAGAGTTAGTGATGTTTCTGGAGTTTACCAAGTATGTTCATTGAAACTTTATTCTTCATTTTTCTTCATGGGCCCCAAAAGAGACTCCTGGTGCAAGTCAAAAGAATATGAGAGCTCCATTATTAATAGAAGTAAAATAGGAGATGATAAAAAATTTTAAAGTTGCATGCAGTTGAGTGATATTGCAGAGCAATATGGCTGAAACTTGTCTACTGGTCTACCATAATTTTCATTTACTTTCAACACATCTTTCATACAAAATTGGTATACTTTATTATTCTTAAAAGGTTTAGTGGATAGTATTGGGGCATTGGAATGAATCAGGCTTTTTTTAAGAAATGTAAGGCAAGGCATGACTTTAATTCATGCTAGAACTATCCTAAAAGAACTGAGAACGTAAAACAGGCACTCACAGCAGGGCGGATAATCTTGGGCTTGCCGGTGGTAGCCATCTTTGGAGCAGTCTGGTTGAGCGTATTAACACTGGGCTTGTTACGACTGGAAAATGGAGAGAAGCTTAGATTAGCACAGAATTTACAAGCAAAACTTACAAATGCACCTTTTCTACATACACTCAACATGTGAGAAATGTATTGCTATGATGTTTATTACTGCACAGTTACCACTTGCTATGAACAAAATCATGCACATTTTACAAGTTCACTAAAATGCATTTTCTAAATTTTTTCTTCCCTAAACACTTTCGTAACATTTATTATGATGTGGGAAAGAGTAACACTGTAAAATTGGGTTGAAAAGTGTGAATATGTTAATAAGTCTTGAATTATTTGTCATTGATAAAAATTAACACAGGGTCACCACCTTGATGATTTCTACCAAGTCAGCTTTTGCTCCAAAACATACAAAATAAATGAGAATCAATTATAATTGAAAATTAATAGAATCAGAAACATTTGCCCCACGATTAAAGATTTGAATGAAATAGCATAACATTTTGATTTAATTCCAGCTTTTCTTATACAAAAAAAGTGTTCAGGGAGAAAAGCATCATTTAGTACTAAGTCAAGAGAATGAGAAAGTTATGCACAAGATGTGCTCATAGAAACGGTAATTTTGAAAGAAGTTTATGAAGAAAGATAGAAGCTAAAGAAGAATTATAGGTGCTGAAAAAAGAATAACAGTGAACCTAAGTTAAGATGATCCATAACAAAAAAAATCAATTTCAACAAAAGCAAGACCTTCCTAACCTTCACAGCTGAGGATCTTGCATTTCCAGGGTGCACTGGTTTTCACTGCTACAATATCTTTACCAAAATTAAAAGAAAACATCTACAGCCAGCATTTGTAGTAATGGCAGATCAATCTCCTGCCATCATCCTTGAAACTTGCACAAGTTAAGAGGGACGTCTACCCAAAATCAAGGAAATGGCTGTAACGTCTGTTGCATGGGATCTTTATCTCTGAAAATTGGCGTGCGTATGTATTTTTATAAGTAAATAGGAGTCGTCCCTAACTTTTCCAAACTTTTGACATTTTGGAGAGAATGGGGAAAGAGCCCTCCTCTTCTGGGTGGGGCAAAATGAGTACTTTAGAAAAGTCTTCTCTGAAAGTTATTATTGTACTGCAATGATTTAGGTGTCAGTGGATGCGCAAAGAGTTGCTGCATGACAAGTGCTGGAGGATTATTTTGATAATCATGATTATTTCTGAGTTATATAGGGAAAATTGATGTAAAGAATTATGGATTGGAAGATGGTTTATTTTTTAACAAAATAAAAATGGCTATAATGTCATTTACATGGTATCTAGATCTTTGAAAATTGGCATGCGTATATATTTTTAT
>JACJUY010004751.1:5418-16180 GCA_014220935.1 Platorchestia sp. MABIK
CTAACAGCTGTTTCTGAACTGAGACGAGGATGCTTACTACGCTGAGCTCGTGTGCTCACTACACAGGTGGCTGACGTACAATCGTAATGCATGAGTAGGACAACTGAAATGTGATTTCACTGCGTCGCTTTAAAGCGTTAAAATATATCTGCCTATAATCATTTATCCATGAAGGTTTAGATATTTCTCTTGAACTTAAATATGCTCAGATATGTAAATAATTAAATGAAAATAAAAAAAAATAAAAAACGGCACATTATTTAATCCAGATTGTCCAGATTGTAAAGTTTTTCTGCAACTTTTTTTTAAAGGACAGAGAGTAGGTGAGTAGAGAGCATGCTCAGTGAGTGGATAAGGTTTCATTCAAAAAATTCTGCCCGTCTTCTCCGTTTCTTATAGCCTCCATAGAAAAAACATATCAAAAACTATTCAAATATGGCAGGAAGGATAAAAAGTACCGACATTCTCCTAATACTACTTTTTAAATCTTCACTTATGTATTCAGAAGTCTAACATTATCATTGTCTTAAATTATATTTATATAAATGGTTGAACTTTAGCCCGTTCGAATTAAAAATAAAAGTGCGAATAAATTCGTATATGAGAGACCATCTCTTTATTTAAGAAAGTCAATGAATGAAATCTATCTTGAATTGCTCTTGGATACGGTGAACACGTTATATTGACTATGTGGAGTCGGCTAGTGAGCAGCGGGAAAACCAAAAAGCAGATATAGAAGTAGAGCAATCGAGGGTCGTTCCCTTAAACAAGGAAGAAAAGAAAGAGACCGTATGTTTTAAAACTCGATACACGCAATGCAATATAACAAACTAGGTTTTAAATGCATCAGGGACCTAAATTGATGGACAAACCGTAAGAAATACACAGTAGACAGCCATTGGGTTTTAAATATACCTTAACATCAGGGACCTAAATTAACAGACAAACCGTAAGAAGTACACAATAGTTGAGTCAGGGGAGTTGAATAAACAAGTTAGAGAAACACAATTGAAATCGATTCTCTAAAACATTTTACTCTAGGCACGAGACTGAAAACACAGCTTACACACTGTATGTACTTATGAAGAATACCTTGTAGGATAGTATTCTCATTCACATAAAATGTGTGAATTCGTATTATTTCGGAGTCATACTGTGAATTCTTCTGAAGAATGCCTTGGAGGATAGTCCCCTCATTTATTCGCATTAAATGTAATAATGCATGGTCTCAGCGTCAACCTGAAGGCCTGGTACTCAAGCCTGTGTGGTTAGACTCAAACGTTTCATGTGTTGCCCAGTTTACTATAAAAATTATCTATATAGAGAAATTCAAATCTAAATTGATTCATAATGTGCCCAACAGGTCCAAATTACATTCAATAATGACGTGACTTAGCGGAACCTAGATTCAAATCTAGCGAGAGAATATATTTGAAGTCAAAATTTGTTCAGTGTAATTGAAGTGAGACCAACTATATTTCTAAAAAATTTTAGCACAATATTTCTCTGCGAAAAATACACGACAATTTATTTCCCTGCGGAAGGATACAAACAAAATTTTATGGAAACTGTTCTTCAAGGAATGAATTGTTCAAGCTACACGATTTTATGTGGCTTACGAACAGATAAAATATGGACTCCAGGCTTCTCATCTTCTGCTATTCATAATTTTCGAAGGAAAACATAAGTTTGCCACGGCAGTGTTGGCAAACCTGATTACGGTGACACCGCCTGACGCGTTCAACTCCCTAGGTCACGCGAGAATTTCATTGCATACTGGACGTCAATAGCTTGAAATATTTTTTCATAGAACAACGCAAGTAATAAACAATGAGGAGAGAAATTACTCAATTAATTCATTAGAATACTTTCATTTCATCATGTATCAGAATAGAACAATCTCCATCGAAAGCACAAACTGCCAAGGTGTGCGAACATTACCTGAACACATCCTAGGTAGACGCTGGTATCCAGTCGGCAGTCAGTGAAACTTGGGTGCGGTGGCGGGAGGGGTGTAAGAACAGTTGCTCTCTTATTTATATGTGGTGTACCGGTGCATATCATAACAGTTTACTTCATTCACTCAATAAAAACACTAACGTTAGTTACAGATTCTTCAACTCACGTACGCTATCAGCTCATTGGGGTGTTTAGGCTGAACGGAGGAAGTGAAGACCTTTTCTTCCTCACGGACACATACGAACAAATTCCATAACAATGTAAGGAGGTTCGACAGGGTCTGTCCCGTTCGTATCCGTGACCCTCGGTGCGACTTCGCGTGGTTGAGACCTACTTAGTCGTCGTAACAAACGGTTCTTTATAAACCGAATCTTGTTGACGGGAATTACAAAAACTCTTGAAGAATCACTTTCAATCGATGAATGAAGAATCACTTTCAATCGATGAATTGTCAACGGTATCTTGTTTACGGGAACCACAAAAACTCTTGAAGACTCACTTAAGTCGATAAATAAACTGAATGGTTGATGTGGAAGTGAAAAACTAAGATTACGATGAAAATTTTAATGAGAGAGATTTTTTGAAGGTATCTTAGGTTAACCGAGTGTCGGGAAACTTAAATACTGAAATGTAAATACTAAAATTTAAATGCTGAAATTTAAAGACTGAAATTTAAATACTGGAATTTAAATACTGCAATTTAAATACTTCAATTTAATTACTGAAATTTAAATACTGGAATTAAAAATTGGAATTTAAATACTGGAATTTAATTACTGAAATTTAGATACTAAAATTTAAATACTGGAATTTAAATACTAAAATTTAAACACTGAGTAGTATTTTAAGCCAATTTGCGCTAAACGTTAAGTCACGAGCACTAACTAACTAATTATTTATATTAAGTTTCGCTCAATGGAATTTCAATTTTATTCACTGGAAAGTCTATTATTTAGGCGCCTTGTTGAATTTGATATAATGTGAGTTGGAAAAATGCGTTTTGTGAACTGTGTTATCGAGCTATTTTTGTTCAATGGAATAACGGAATGAATGATGTAGATTTGATGCATAATAATTTTTTTAATTGTTCGGAGGAATTACAACTTCATTCATTCCAGAGGGCAGCAAGGACTGCTGTTAAATCTGTCGTGATCCATGTTAGGAAATTGCGTTATAGGGTTTTTGTTTTAATGAGTAATTATAGTAAGACTAGTGTAAAGGAAACGTGAAAAATGACGGGGTTCGTTATTTTCCTTGAATAAATCTTTCAAATGTGGATGACGAACAAATATACCCATCCCAATAATACCCGAGATTAAAATATTCTTGTACTTGTGCACTAGTGAAACTCGTATCACAGATACGGTCATTCAGCACCCTTACGAGCGTCACAGAGAGACTGAAGAAATAGACACCAAACAAATATATAAACACACCAAGGGTATTATTAGGTAATACGGAATGTCCGATGAACGAAGAGCTATAATGCAGCTATTTTAGAATAAAAACCACACATATAGTAACCCTTCCACACAACACGACCGTTCATGTTCATCAAATACAATATCTGAAGAGTGCGCAGTTGTCGTACACTGTGGTAACTTCTCAAGAGAGCAACAAATGCGCGAGAAAATTTCAGTTTAGAAAGCCAGCTGCTCGGACTGATGCAGTTGTGAGATCAGTGGAAGAAAACGGTCAAATCTTAGACCACACTTCCAGCGACGGGCGCGTAAAGAGATATTGGCCACCGTGGCCGAGTGGTTAAGAGCGCGCCCTTCACGGGAAGGTGTCGGCAGTTCGTATTCCGGCAGTGCCCCCCGGTGATTTCTCCCCGTTGGGAAAAGGTAGAACTCAGCCACAGTTCCCCACTCTACCCTGGTGTCGGAAATGGGTACCGGCTTGACCGGGGGTAACCGTCATTGCGTCCTGGTGTTAGTTGTAAGGAATTTGAAAAGCCAATGTAGAAGATACCTTTCAGGCTTGATTAGAATAAAACAAAATCTTTTCGGTGCTATCATGAATCTACTGTTGTTAGTGCGCGAAAGATAGCAATTGTAAATGTGTTCCGTTGATACTTGTGCGTGACTGGTGCCTGACAGGATGGGACTTTGGGACCAACCGCGATTGAGGCACTTGGTTCTTGTCGTTTTCAATTTCATTTTACTATTATTTCTCCTCTTTCACTGACACTCAAGGATTCTCCGCTACCGTAACACAATCTTGAATGATGTCTTCCTCTTTCCTCTTTTAGGAACACCTTCATAGGGGTTAGGGAGACCCAAACTACCCATTCAAGGACCCCGAGATTGACAAAAGCGATTTTCGTTTTCTCTAAAGACCAGTTTTATTAACAAAGCCGAAAAACGTTTTTCCTGCAAAAAATTAAATTCATCATGATAAATTGGCTGAAAATTTTTACAAAAATGACCAAAATTGGGAATTTTGACAGGAGAGAAAGCTCATTTGGCATCACAAACGCAAATCCGTTTCAGTTTTGTAATCCGAAAGCGCAATCCTGCGGAGGATAGTTAATGCATTCTTATTCATTCTACGGCCACTTAGCGCGTTGACCGCAACATGCGCCACCGGTGGTGCACGGAGGGAATTTCTATAATGCTGCTGGACCAACCAGTATTCACAAACTCAATTTTCAAAAATGCTCAATTAAATTTAAATGAAAGTTCGGTTCAGTTAATGTTCGCTAATTTAAAAATTCCTTCCTACAATTGTCTTTAACAAGAGTTGAACATTGAACTTCAGTGTCCCCGTTACAGTGTTAAGAATAATTGAGTCAAAGGGTCAAGAGTAATTCGCCAGCCAAAACTGAATCTTCGAAAGAGCGACTAGCGTTCTTGATCCGTCAAGACGCGTTGCTGCTGCCATAGTGAACGGGTGAGGAGGCCGTTGTTGTTACCTAATGTCAGTTGCCACCTAATGTCAGTTGCCACTTAATGTCAGGTGCCACCTAATGTCAGTTGCCACCTAATGTCAGTTGCCACCTAATGTCAGTTGTCACCAAATGTCTGTTGCCACCTAATGTCAGTTGCCACCTAATGTCAGTTGTCACCTTATGTCAGTTGCCACCTAATGTCAATTGCCACCTAATGTCAGTTGCCACCTAATGTCAGTTGCCACCTAATGTCAGTTGCCACCTAATGTCAGTTGCCACCTAATGTCAGTTGCCACCTAATGTCAGTTGCCACCTAATGTCAGTTGCCACGCACATGAAGCAACATTCGGGCACACGCGCATGAAGCAACATTCGAGCACACGCACATGAAGCAACATTGAGCACACGCACATGAAGCAACATTCGGGCACACGCACATGCAGCAACATTCGGGCACACGCACATGCAGCAACATTCGGGCACACGCACATGCAATGTGCAGCAACATTCGGGCACACGCAGCTATGAGAATTCAGTGGCCATATCGCGAGTTCACGGCTACCGAGTTTTTCCTGCACTTTCTGGCTCGGAAATAACTTTGACGTTTCAGTCTTTTTGCGCCAGCGCACCACCTACACATGTCATTTGAATATGTGGGTGCCTAATGCATTTGTAAGACGGGAGAATGAAAAGAAAGGCTTCTGAAATTACGGAATATTCTCTGAAAGTTAAAGAATGAGAATGAATTTATGTGTAACGGGAAAAAGCCTTGTCAAACGGGAGAGAGAAATGAAAGGTTAATGAAAAAAACGGAATTATTCATGAAAGTTGAAAGAAGAATGAGATTTACCACCATCTTATAAGATTTACCGCCATCCTGGGTCACAAAAAAGTTACCTAAACCTATGTGTAACATGTAGGAGGCATTGGTGAAACCATGAAAAGAAAGGGTTTGAAAATCCAAAATAATTTCGGGAAAGTTGAAGAATGAGATTTACTACCATATTGGCTAACAAAAATATTTTGAAAAATATTGGGTTCGAAAAAAAATGTCCTAACGTGAAGGTCTTCAGTCGGAAGATAGAAAATTAGTGTGATATTTTTGAAATTTTTTCATTGTTCATGTATGTGACCCGTAATATTCATTATATCAGATTGCGTCAGCGAAAAGAGCAATAGAACAATTTTTATTGCTTCATGAACTTGTCTTTGTTTCATGAAATATCCAGTGCACAAGGCCCGTCAAAAATGACGGGATTAAGTACTTTCCTTGCGTAAATTTTTTAGATATGGATGACGAATGAATAAATTCATCCTAATAGTACCCGCAATAAAAATAAGGTAGCATAATGACAGCCATGTCAGCTGAAAAGTTGACTGGAGAAAACTCATTAGGTTGCATTCCTTCGCGTAGTTTACACACACTATTGTTGTTGTGTTAGAAATTATTTTGTAAAGTTTTATTATACTTATATACGAGTCTAATTTATCAATTATACTTTTATACGAGTTTATTTAAGTTAATTTGGTTATATGTATATTCATCCAATTAATTGGGCTTACATACAAGTTTGACTAAATCAATTAGTCGTGTGTACGAGTTTGGTTTAATTATTATTTAATCTAAGACACCAGTTTAACTTTTAGTAATTATTAATATACACTAATTTAATTTAATCAGTTAGGCTTACATACGAGTTGAATTTATCTAATTAGGTTAATACCCTAGTAAAATTTAATTATTCAGGCATAAATAGGACTTTACATCAAGTAATTAGGCTTGTACACAACTTTAATTTAATTAATTAGGTTTATACCAGAGTCAAATTAAATTAATTAGGTATAAAAACGAGTTTAATTTAAATGATTAGGCTTGTACACGACTTTACTTTAATGAACTAGGCACACACACACGAGGCAAGTCTAATTAGGCTCGTAAACTGACACTTCCGCTGAGCTGCAACGAGGCAGCGCAACTCGTGTGGCTGGTGGTAGGAGGTGAAGCTGTGTGCTGTGAATGTTGATTTGTTAGATAGTTATAGTATAGGGTAGTTTTATCACTACTAGTACACCCCTGTTTTTTAAAAGGGGAGGGGGGGGGAGGTGCTGTTACACTGCTGGCGCTACGAGAAGGTCGAGGTGTAGGTTTTTTTGCGTGTAAGGGATAGGTCATAAATGACTGGAATCGATAATTTCCTAAAAAATATACTTCAAATGTAGTTCAAAAACCAATATATCCAACCCAACAGAACCCGCGATTAAAATACTCTTAATCTTGTGCACTGGTGAAACTCCTATCAAAAATAGTCATTAAGCTTCCCTGACAGCGTGATAAAGTGGCAGACCAACTGAGCTTCAACATGGCTTTCGCACGATTTTCTATGCTGTCTTATACCTTTGCTATACTTTCCTCAGTCTCAACAGCTGATATTCTTTACAGCCTAATCTAACCTACCAATACACGTGATGTTCATTCCGACTCTGAATCTGCTGGGTTAATGTACCGAAAATAATTGTGGAGTTGATGAAGCTTGTTTCACAGATACGCTCATCACACACTACAGGCTGGTGGGTGTGACACACAGACGGACGGACGCGGCTCCTTTTATAATAGTGATAGTATAGGGAATCCCTCGCACACTGGTCAATATCAGTACATAAGGTTGAATTTGGGAGGGTTGTGCTTGCATTAGTGGCAAGAAATGGGTAGAGTTTGTAGGGCATTACATTTGTTTTTGAATGACAGAAATTAAAAATATTAAAGTACACTCTCGCTCCAAAAAACGTGAGTCATGGGCAAATCTTATGATACAATTAACACGTTTAAATAGACACCCATACTTATTTCGTGTGTGTACTTGTAATTTCGTGTGTGTACTTGTAATTTCTTGTGTGTACTTGTAATTTCGTGTGTACTTGTAATTTCATGTGTACTTGTACTTCCGTGTGTGTACTTGTTTTTGTGTGTGTTCCTGTAATTTCGTGCGTGTACTTGTAATTTCATGTGTGCGTACTTGTAATTTCATGTGTACTTGTATTTTCTTGTGTGTACTTGTGATCATCAATTTTTCTTGTTCCAGAAAAAATGTGAATTCGATTTCCGACTCATCTGGGGAAACAAACCGAGAGCGCCAGCATGGCTTGAAGACTGTGCTGAAAGGGAAAGCGTTTCAGGAGGTTGTCCGGTTTCAGTAGATTAAACTAGCAGAAAAAATTCCCTTAGATAAATGAAAAGACCTCTATTTATACAGTTTATTTAGGAGCATTTGGACATGGAAGAGAAATGTAGAAGTTGAACAGAACTTTTTTATAACATTTTAATTTAAGACACCTGAAATTGAACCCAAACGCAAAATAAATGAATCATAGACCAAAATTAAAAAGAACTTTTTCTCAACGGTTTAATTAGGGACATCTGGACACTAAAGGGATAACTACTAACGCAAAATAAATTAATCATAGGCCAGAAATTTTTACAACATTTTACTTAGGGACATCTGGACTTCGAAGAAATACACAGCAACGTTTGCCAAAGAAATGATACGCTACAGTGACGTGCGGTTTCTCCCCAGTCATTTTCGACAATACATGAGTGTGATCCAGTAGCTATCGTTGCTGATTGTGCGGGTCGAAAATTGATGTTTACCACAGTGCTGACAATCTTTATGGTGAAGATTGATATTTATTTGTGTGTTGTGTCTTTACCAGAAACTTCATACTCGTGAATAATGAACAATTGAAATGTATGGGAGTGATTTTTTTTTGAAAAACGAACTATTCTTTTCTGAACAAGCGTTATGCATTCGAGGAGTGAATTCAAAATCAACTGAAATCCAATTGAAAAAGTGAAGAAGATTGTGGTGCGTAGAAACATGGTCACTGATATGTATAGAAATATATAAAGTGCATTTAATTAACATCGACGTTCATGACGTCCTTGATAACCGATGCAGAAGCCAGAGTTAATTGAGCATAGAAGTGGAAACAGATGACAATGTTGACAGATAAAATGTGTTTGAGAAATCTCGTCATTGACAAGAACAACATCTAATCTATACTAAGAACTGTGGAACAGCACATAAACTGAAACATAGAGTGAGTCATACTGTATTAGTCATGTGTGACGCGTTGAAATAGTGTGTAGATTGAACAACAACATAACGTGAATCACCGACAAAGTATGAGCGTCGACGTATGTTATCAGTAGTTAATTACTGTAGATTCGACGTCATTGATTTTTTTTGTCGACCGCTCATCTGCCTGTATTATAAAACTGGCAACTAGACTTCTGGGCTGGCTCCTCCCTACGTTTTTTTGCTCTTTTCTTGAATTGTGCTTAAAGTGGTACATGATTCTCTAGTCTAAGTAACCAAAAGCTCATTTCCTACTTTTTTTATACATAGCCACACACCTTTTGTGTGGCGCTTTATTTTGTCCCACACAACCCTACAGCAATCATTTCATTCGCCATACCACGTATACGAACATCAAAAATCCTGATAGAATCATTCCAAACTCCATAACACAAATACTTTAATCAGCAACCCTGACTCAATCATTCCAGCACCCACAACTTAAGTACGACAATCAGCAATCATTCCAGAACCCACAACTTAGGTACGACAATCAGCAATCATTACAGAACCCACAACTTAAGTACGACAATCAGCAATCATTACAGAACCCACAACTTGAGTACGACAATCAGCTTCAAGATGAACATCTTCAAACGCAGCATGATCTTCGTGTCCTTTTTCGGATGCTGTTTCTGCCTGGCCATGATAGGAGCGTCTCTCGGGACGCGGTACTGGTTCACCGCCTCTTGCAGACAGAGATTTCGACCCATTCCTGGGTCCATCAGCCAGATCACGAGGAGAACCAGTGCAGTTTTAATGCCCAACGACACCGACAGTAATGAGCAGTTCACCAGGCTCAACTCTGACGAAGAAATTTACAGACCCAACTCTACAGGGTTTATGAATTTCGGGTTATTTCAAGGAGAAGTCGGCCTCAACGTGGGATTTGGCTTACGCCACTCTATTTTTGAAGGTAAGATGACGATTATGATTTGAAATTTAGGGTTATTCCACAAGGGCTTTGGCTTATTCCACTTTATATATGAAGGTAAGATGACGTTAAGATTTGAAATTTCGGGTTATTCCACAAGTGCTTTGGCTTGTACCACTTTATATTTGAAGGTAAGATGACGTTAAGATTTGAAATTTCGGGCTATTCCAAAAGTGATTAGGCTTGTACCACTCTATTTTTGAAGGTAAGATGACTTAAATTTTTAACCATTGACCTAATTCAAACTTTAACCTGATCAACTGACTTGTCTAAACAGATGTTCGCTTTGCTTAATTCGTAGATTCATTAAAAATTTGACATGTAAATGTCAAATTTTTATTTGAGATAGCGTAGTAAAGGTATAAAGGGAGAAAGTGAAGAAAGCGTTTTAGGTGTGATATCATTCTCGTGTGGGGCCAGTTGCAAAATTTCAAATCACTAGAAGATTTTATTCATGATATAGAACGAAGCTACAGAAGTTGTCTGATATAATTCTGCAAATGCTTTTAGAGACAAACAACGATAAACAAACTATCCTTGCATATAATAATTTATTTTTAAAAACCATCACAAGTTAATACTGGCTCTCAAATAACAGAATCGCACGATGTACGCAAGTAGAACACATTTCAATGATGCGCGGAAAAAATAAATTTTCTTAACTCTTCATCAAACCCAAATGAAAACAACCGCAACTGTGCGTTTGTATATAATAATACATAACACAGATGGCACCAGCAGTGCATTAGACACAGATGGCACCAGCTGTGCATTAGACACAGATGGCACCAGCTGTACATTAGACACAGATGGCACCAGCAGTGCATTAGACACAGATGGCACCAG
>JACJUY010004751.1:17345-28234 GCA_014220935.1 Platorchestia sp. MABIK
TTTCATGCGTTTTACAGAGCTTTAATGGGCTTTTCAATTTCATGCGTTTTACAGAGCTTTAATGGGCTTTTAAATTTCATGCGTTTTACAGAGCTTTAATGGGCTTTTAAAGTTCATGCGTTTTACAGAGCTTTAATGGGCTTTTAAAGTTCATGCGTTTTACAGAGCTTTAATGGGCTTTTAAAGTTCATGCGCTCTACCGAACTTTAATGGGCTTTTAAAGTTGAGTTTATGTAGGAGGATACAGCCGTATGAGTTTGGTAGGACTGTACTGACAACTACATTCGTTAAATTTACTAAGCTTTAATGGGCTTCTTTAGTCCAAAAATCTTTGCCGGTCGAATGTATTGACGAAAAATTTATTGAAATCACAGAGAATGTACTGAGATTTGCTTTCGTGATATTTATCGGGATATTTAAAGGCTTTCATATATAAAAATCTAATCAAGTTCTTTGGATTGCAAACTTTTGGAAAGTAAATTTCACAGGTTGTGCAGTATAGGCCTATCTATATTGATTGTTGTGCTTTTACTACTAAAGCATACAGAATGTAGGGCACACATAAACTAACACATGTAAGTTACCGAGCTTGTGTCATTAGATTGAAGGGAATCTATGCACAAAGTCTCGTTTTGAAATGTACGGAAGATGATGGATGAGGAATATCTGACAAACATCAAATTTCTAAATTTTGAAATATATACGGGGAATTCCACAACGTCTTTGGCATGTACCCCGGGTTTGGCATGCACCCCTTTGGTTATAAAAAATGCGAGGAAAGGAAAAGTAGAATACACTTTGACAAAAATGCCTTCTGAATTTTTTTGCGCTACGCTTGAAAACAACAAGAAATACACGAATAATACAAATCGGTCCAAATGATTGCGATTTTTTGGTTCCTTAGAACAAGCGACGGAATTTGCAATCAGGATGAGCATTTTCAAAATTGGACGTCGCGAAGAGAACGATTCGGACCTGGACCCATCTTCATCTAGATTCCTGGAAAAAAAGCACATAATTTCAGAGATTGCTGACAGTGCTCGACAGCTGTTAAGTTTACTGAACTTTAAGTATAGTGAAGCATCATGCTTTGATATGTGCGTCCTAGTCAGCGACTGACCAACACAGCACTAAATGTTTATTGCAAAAAAAAGCATGAGTGATACTGGTTCACCGTGTAATTCATGCGGATTCGATGCATAAAAACAATCGGTGGAAGACTCATTAAAGTGCAGACTGAGGGGTGCGATCCTTATTGAGTACCGGGATGACTTGAAGACTGCGGACTTGATATGTGCAGACATAACCTCTGTAGAAATGCCTTTGTAGACTTAAACACAACAAATGTAAAATTTGCAGACATGAAATTTGAAGACATGAACTATGCAGACGTAACATTTGCCTGCGTACTTTCTGCAGTGATGAAATTTACAGACATAGCCTCTTTAGAAATGACTTTTGTAGCCGTTGCCTCTGTAGACATGACTTTTGCAGCCATTGCCTCTGTAGACATGACTTTTGCAGCCATTGCCTCTGCAGACATGACTTTTGCAGCCATTGCCTCTGTAGACATGACTTTTGCAGCCATTGCCTCTGCAGACATGACTTTTGCAGCCATTGCCTCTGCAGACATGACTTTTGCAGCCATTGCCTCTGCAGACATGTCTTTTGCAGCCATTGCCTCTGCAGACATGACTTTTGCAGCCATTGCCTCTGCAGACATGTCTTTTGCAGCCATTGCCTCTGCAGACATAACTTTTGCAGCCATTGCCTCTGCAGACATGACATTTGTAGTCATGACGTCCGAGTCTAACTTTTTCGCCGCTTAAGCGATTTAAGCGATTAAATCGCTTGGGCGGCGAAAAACATGCATGCATGCGGCGAAACAGTTAGGCATGACGTTTGCAGACCACAGCATAAGCTGCCGCTTTTAATGTTCATCGCAAGTACACGACGAGGTGTACTCAGGGAAGAAAAAAGAAATAGAAACTGTTAGCTTGAAAAAAAGCTGACGCAGGAAATGTATTACAAGACATTTGACTTTAAAATTTCATAATATAAATGTTCTTAATTGACAGAACCCATCGTTGTGGTTGAGAACCCTGAGTATGTGTCCGAAGGTAGGTGGACAGTGTGTGGAATATGTTCATGTATCAGTTGTCTTATTACAATTGTGTTCTTTATTAGCACGTTATTTGTGCAATATTATGGACAATTTCATAACTACAATTACGTAAGTTTCGGCAAAAATGTTTGTCAAAGCGTAAGAGGCAGACTTCAAAGCTGTGTAAATTGTGACAGAAATCAGTTTGACCACTTGCAATGACATAATTTAAGGGCGATTGTATTATTGTCCCCAACAGTATTTAATTGTCAATGTAATAATCGTGTTAGTATATATATATTATTGCATGTATACGTAATCTCAAAATAAATGTTATCATTTGCTGTCCACCTACTTTTGGACCAGCTTGTATATACACGAAGGTTTAAAAGAAAAAAAGGAAGAAAGGTGAAAAAAAATATTTCCACTAACGATGATGCAAAATACATCGTTGGTTTTTAAATTTTTTAACATAAAATGAATTGTTGCTCGGGTTGTAAGCCGTCGGTCATTAGGGCTACAGATTCCCTGGTGTACAAAGCAGATAAAAAGTTCCATTCTACAAGCAACGAAAAAATGAATGGTGAAGAAAAAACGATCTCTGGCGTTCCTTTAAAGCACCTCTAATGAATTCGTGAGTGTCGTGTGGCCGTCAGGCTGACTGAACCGATGAAGTACCGACTGTACCGATGATGTAGCAACTGTATCAATGATGCACAGCCTGTCTGATGATGCACTACTTTCCCGTATCAATGTGTGATAAGATAACATACAAGCGAACATGTATGTTCCTTTATCAGAAGCCAGTTAGTTACTCGCACCAGGTACGGTGTGCACGGCAGGCCAGCTCTCGCGGTGCTCTACTTCATAATTGTGATGTTTCTTGTGCTGTGATAACTCAAAGATGTGCAAACCGACCACACGCAGTTGTGAGATTAACGTCTATTTGAATATTTTTTTAGACTCAGTTTATGCGCGTGCTCGTTAGCGTGAGTATGCGCATGCGCGTGAGTGTGAGTAAGTTGGAGGGTTCACTCACTCGGTGCAATCTTTGCAATCGAATACCAAATCTTAAAAAAGCTTTAGAAAAGTAAATGAATCACAGACCGGGGACTACATACAAACCTTTTCTTTTGGCCTCATTTATATATACCTGACATATATTTGGGGCGTGAAGATGGTATTTATGTATTATTGTGAGTGACCGCTGACAGGAATGGTGGCGGTGGTTCGATAAGATACCATATTTGGTATTTCATTTGTCGACTCCGACGCAGTTGATCAGTATGTGAACTATCATGCTAATGGGCGAGCTGTAAACTGCCAGTTGACCGTAATTTAAAATAACAGTTGACAGCGATTCGAGATTACAGTTGACAGCGATTCGAGATTACAGTTGACAGGGATTCAAACAACATGTTGACTGCAATTGGAAGCTCAAGCTGACTGCAATTCAGAATATCAGTTAACCGTAATTGTGATATTCTGTTATATATACTCATAACCATATACATATGTTATTTGTTCTCATAACCATATACATATGTTATACATACTCATAACCATATACATATGTTATATATACTCATAACCATATACAAATGTTATATACACTCATAACCATATACATATGTTATATATATACTCATAACCATATACAAATGTTATATATACTCATAACCATATACATATGTTATATATACTCATAACCATATACATATGTTATATATACTCATAACCATATACATATGTTATATATACTCATAACCATATACATATGTTATATATATACTCATAACCATATACATATGTTATATGTACTCATAACATATACACTTATAACCGTAATAGTTGACGTGTTGTAAACTGGACATGTAATTAATTACCAGCTGACCATGCTGTAAACAACTAATTGCCCGCGTCGTAAACTACCAGTTGACCACAATTAAAACGACTGACTAACTTGCCGTGTTGTAAACTGCCAATTAACACTTCAATAAATAATCCATTGACCTGCATTGTAAACTGCCAATTGACCGTAATATAAACAGGCAACTGGCTGTGTTGTAAACAGTCAGCTGATATGTTGTGAACTGCACGTATTCTAAACTACCAGTTGACTGTTACGGAAATTGCCTGATAGCGCCCTGGCCCGCTATATCGCCCGACATTTACCCTAAAATATTTTAATCTTAAATGACATTAGTTTGCAATGCTACACTGCCACGGCTGCTACGCTGCCACGGTATATCAAATACTACTAATTTAGAAAGATTGTTAAAATTTTTTCAAATGACTCATCAATGGGTCGTTTCGCACTTTTAAATAGAACACGTTCATTTACTTACAACTATCCCCCAGTAATGTAATCACAAAAGGCAGACGTAATTTTAAATAGAACACTTTCGTTAACTTTCAACTATCCCCCAGTAATGTAATCACAAAAGACAGACGTAATTTTAAATAGAACACTTTCATTAACTTTCAACTATCCCCCAATAATGTAATCACAAAAGGCAGACGCAATTTTAAATAGAACACTTTCATTAACTTTCATCTCTCCTCCAGTAATGTAATCCCAAAAGGCAGACGAAATTTTAATTAGAACACTTTCATTAACTTTCATCTCTCCTCCAGTAATGTAATCCCAAAAGGCAGACGAAATTTTAAATAGAACAGGTCCTTGACATCCAGTAACAAGTAAAGTTTGTTTATAAAACGCTGTCGTTCCGTGACCTCCAATGTCTGAGCCACACACTCCTAACACCGTCCTGCACTCTGCGTGCTTCCTGAGGGATATGCAATGTGTGCATGGGTCATGTGAATGCATGGGTCATGTGAATGTATGGGTCATGTGAATGTATGGAGCATGTCTTTGCAAGGGCCACAAATGATTCCATTGGCTGTAAGGTTTGTAATTTCCAATGCCGAAAATCATACGCCAATTTCATCTTCACTTTTGCGTATGGGTGCCAATTTTATTACAATAAGTGTTCAGTGTAAATTGCTTTTAGATATAGCTGACAACTCGGACAGACTTCCGTCCTAGTTTACCGATAATTATCCCAGCCAACGGGTGTCACTTGCTGTAAAATACGAGTAATCAAATAATGAAAGACAAAAAATAAGTAGATGTTTACAATACCACAAAACCGCATTGGAATCCATGCAGTCAACAAATTTTAGACTTAAAATGAAAACAGGTAAACTGACTAATCCAGCATAGCCCTGATCCATTCAATCTACAGCGGTTAATCACAATCAACAGAGGGCAAATCTAAGCTGCCAGCAAGTGATATTTTTAAAGATAAAAAACGACTTCTTAAATTGCAATCAAAGAGAAGACTAATCCAAGCTGCCAACATGTGTTCTTTAAGATAAAAACTACTTATTAAATTGTACTAAAATAGAAAACTAATAAATCTGCCAACAAGTGTAATTCAAAATAAAACATACCACCCATTAAAATACAACAACACAGATAACTGGTTCAAACAGTTGTTACAAAAAAAAAACTCATTAAATCGCACTAGAACAAAAAACTAATTCAATCTACTAACAGGTGTACTTAGAAAAATTCTTTAAACTACAACGAAACAGAGAGCAGATTCAAACAGGTTAGAACAAAATAAACGACGGATCAGGCCTGCGACGATGGACGACGACGAAGACATTATCAGAAAGTTCCAGCGCCGCCGGAGGATGTACCTGTACGGGTCGTTCCTGGTGTGTCTGACGGGGGGCGCGTTTGTGGCCGCTGCGATGGGCACCCAGAGCTGGATCACCGCAGACGTCGCAGACAAAAACGCCACCGACGACACGAATTACTACGGGGATTTCGCAGCCGGGCTGTTCCAGGGCAAGAGTACCTTTATGACCACGCAGCCTAACAGCTATGACTACTTCAGTGAGCATAAGACGCCAAACTTGAGACTATTTAGGGGACAGGACTGTTTGGGGCAGTAAAATTGGGACTATTTGAGGAAAAACACTACTAGGGCTGTAAAATTAGGACTATTTGAGGAACAGCACTATTGGGACAGCAAAAATTGGGACTTTGCTTAACTATTTGAGTATAAGCCACGTTTTGGTTCTTGTTTGGGACACTAAACTTGGGACGATTCGAGTATAAGCTACTTATGTGACCATGACATGTGACAACGTTGATCCGCTTTTTATCTCTCATAAAGAAAGCTCAGCAGAATATCACGTGACGTTCTGATAAGGTAAGCAAGAAGCACGTATTTCTGCTGACGTCATTCTCGTCTAACTCCAAGGAGTGCTAGAGTATTTTCGAAGATTTTTAATTCTGGTCGAGATTATAGATATAAAATTGAGCTGACGTCGAAGTGCTAGTGCATTCTCAAGGTTTCTTTACATCAATCAGGGCTGGTACGAATTATTTTGTGCATTGGTTTTTAAAATGCCTGATAACTAACCCCAGGACGCAATGACGGGCTAGTTCTTTGATTATGGTTCATTTGAATAATCACTTCTTGGAGTTAAACGACAATGTCGTCAGCAAAAACAGGTGCTTCTTGCTTACATCATCAGAACGTGATCTTTTAATCGTGATCTGAGATTACCCAATGAGAGATAAGAAAGCGGATCAGCATGTCATGTACACTTAGAGATTGTTCGGGTAATTTTTTTTTTCGCTGAAAAAATGAGGCTCATTTTGGTTTTGTGCCATAAAAAATGTGAATTCAGAATTCAATGTATGTTTAGTGACAATGTTTAGAGATGAAGCTGTTAGAAATAAATGATAAGTTGTCTTTATTTTAAAGTCATTGAATTTTGAAGCTGAGTAGTTGGCTGCGATGTGAGTAGAAAGGAAAAGTTGGCAAAGACAAAAGTTAATGGATGTCATTAAAGAAGCCAATTGAAAAGAAATGAGAAATGAATCAAATGGACTGTGGTTATTGGAATCCAGTAAATGCAGAATTTAAAAAATTATACGGAACTGATCTCTATAAATGGTTTTAACGCAAATACTGATATAATATTATACGGAGCTGAGTTGTATAAATGGTTATGATCGTAAATACTGATAGCAAAAAGAGTCACATTTGATGTGCCCTGTTAAATGAGAGTGAAACATTGTTCATCAAATTATTCTTGAGATATTGACTAACCCTATTAACTACACGTTAGTCTAACCTAGAATATTGCATTAAATGGTTTTGAAAACATTTACTCCACTTTACTGTAACTTATAACATTGAATCAATTTAGCACTAACAACATTAACTACACTACTTATAGCATTGAATTGAAATCTCACTAACAACATTAACTACACTACTTATAACTTAGTATTGATATGTCACTAAGAACATGAACTCCACACAGCGGTGTGCGCCCAGGGCGAGTGCCTCTACAGCTGCGCCTCTTCGAAAGAGAAGCGCGAGAAGCACCTCGACTTGATCCTGTCCGGCGACATTGACAACATTGAGTCCCCACCTTGTCTGGTCTCCAACTCCAAAAGCCTTGCTCGAAACTCGGTTTCGAGGAGGAGGTACCGAAGAAGCGTCTCTACAAACGAAGAGAATTTGCTGAAGCATCCCCTCGAAGTTTTTGGAAATTACGAGCGAGTCGTGGAGGGCTCTCTTGGAATAAAACAAGGATCTTCGGTAGCGTCTCAAGAAAAAGGCGACGGGGACGGAGCCAGTGTTTTAAAATTATCCTCTCAGACTGACGGCAGTGGCGGACTTCAATCAAATCAGGCAGCAGTTGCTCTGGATTCACTTGACTCTGGGAACAACCCTTCTTCGTTGGCAGAGTCAAACCCTAGCGTGAATTCCGATTCAGAAGCACAGAACGCGTTGGATTCAAGAATGTTAGATTCATCAGTCGGGGGAGAATATTTGCCTGGCTACGCTCAAGCGGCTCAGAGAGAAGCAGATGTTCGGTCTAATGAAGGTGGTAGCACCAAGAACTTTTTCTGTGTGGTTAGCGTCCCTGATTTTCTCTTGATTTTCTGCGCTGCCGAGCGTGTAGCATTTTATGTTTTGTGGCGTGTGGTGTTCTGTTTTATTTAGCGAGGGTTCCCGATATGCTTTATATTCGAGGGGTAATTTAATTTTTTAGATTTTGTCTTAGTTTTGAATGCGCTCTATACCAATCACTATTTGAGCAGCGTTTGAAGCCCAATGGCTGCCAACTATAAAATTCTCCAATTGGTCGTCAACTTCAATATTCTCCAATTGGTTGTCAACTATAATATTCTCCAATTGGTTGTCAACTATAATATTCTCCAATTGGTCGTCAACTTCAATATTCTCCAATTGGTTGTCAACTATGATATTCTCCTATTGGTTGTCGACTATAATACTCTCCAATTGGTTGTCAACTATAATATTCTCCAATTGGTTGTCAACTATAATATTCTCCAATTGGTTGTCAACTGTAATATTCTCCAATTGGTTGCCAACTATAAAATTCTCCAATTGGTTGCCAACTATAATATTCTCCAATTGGTTGTCAACTGTAATATTCTCCAATTGGTTGTCAACTATAATATTCTCCAATTGGTTGTCAACTGTAATATTCTCCAATTGGTTGTCAACTATAATATTCTCCAATTGGTTGTCAACTATAATATTCTCCAATTGGTTGTCAACTATAATATTCTCCAATTGGTTGTCAACTATAATATTCTCCAATTGGTTGTCAACTATAATATTCTCCAATTGGTTGTCAATTATAAGATTCTCCAAATGGTTTTCTTCATCCTCCAAATGGTCGTCTTATATAATAACCATTGTCTTTTTGAACGTGGGCTATGTTTGTAATGGAATGAGTTATAATGGATTCGTGATTTAATTGAATAAGTTTTTTTCCAATTTCTCGTCCCTACGAAATTTTCCAGTTTATCACGCGTTAAAAGAGTAATTACGCGTTAAAGAGATAAGTAATTTTCTTCGTCTTTTAACGCGCGATGAACTGAATAAGTTTTTCATATATATATAACCTATAGCGCGGGATTTCACGTGCAGTATTCCCTTGAGTGTGTTAATTCCCAAAATCATAAAAAAAACGATTCAAAAATTGGGTACAACCTATGAAGACGCATGTTCTGACACTCAATTTCATTGTGTTCTTCATATATCTTATCCTATTTTTGAATTGCTGTTTTTTATGATTTTGTGAGTTAGCACCCACAAGGGGAACATGTGAAGTCCATAGCTAAAAGTTAAGTAGGCCTTTCTTAAGTTGAAACAGAATAGGATTTTTGTCTTGTTAAGGACCATCTTTTTAAGATGGTCCATAACAAAACAAGACGATATAACAATGCGGTGAGAGAATTCTCACCGCTTTGTGAATTTTATGTGTAAACGAGCGTTCTGGCATCGCTACTCAAGTGAAGACGACTCACTTACGAATAAAATATTTTAAGTTTGTTAATTTAATTAATTGAATTAATTGAATGTTGTTAAGTTAAATAATTAAATTGTTTAAAGTTTGTCAAGTCAATAATTAAATTATTTAATGTTCATCGAATTAATTAATTAAACTAACTAAATGTTAATTAAGGACTTTCAATTATGTATGTCTCTCAGTAACCTATTCCGTTAGGTAAGTATTTTCTCTTTAAAAATCTAATTTTTTCGGCATCGGTATATTTTAAAATACATGCATGAATTCATACTCAAAAATTTACCTTGTATTTTCTCTCGCGAATTCATGAATATATTTCTGAAAAAAAATCGAATTTCACTGCATAAGCTTCATGTATATACATGTATTTAAGAGGTGAAATCTACTTCATTGTGACCTATTGTTCGAGCTAAACGTGACCTTCCATTCAGGAAATTTCAAAAGCGTGTGAGTGAATGGGGAAAATTTCCGAGAGTGCAAGTGGAAGATTTTCTCTGGCGGTTGTGCGCATCCGCAGCCAAAGGCGGCAGCATTCAACAGTCCCGGCTTCCAGACGCACCATATTCGCAAACACGCAACAATTCAATTCAGCTTCGGCTATCTAATTTGAAACCAGCGTTGTAAGCTTTAAATAATCGGAACTTGAAGTTCTTGAGTAATTGAAACTAGCGTTCTGAGCTTTAAATATACGGAACTTGGAGTTCTTGAGTTATTGAAATTAGCGTTCTGAGCTTACACTATACGGAACTTGGAGTTCTTGAGTTATTGAAACTAGCGTTCTGAGCTTTAACTATACGGAACTTAAAGTTCTTGAGTTATTGAAACTAGCGTTCTGAGCTTTAAATATACGGAACTTGGAGTTCTTGAGTTATTGAAACTAGCGTTCTGAGCTTACACTATACGGAACTTGGAGTTCTTGAGTTATTGAAACTAGCGTTCTGAGCTTTAACTATACGGAACTTAAAGTTCTTGAGTTATTGAAACTAGCGTTCTGAGCTCTAAATAAACGGAACTTGAATGTTTGACGCATGTTCGATAGTGTCGGAGGCTGCCAAATTCTGAACTTACGAATGTTTGACATATGTTTGACGAATGTTTTAGGAATGTTTGACGCATGCTTGACGAACGTTTTAGGGATGTTTGACGCATTTTTGTCACATGTTGGACAGTGTCTGAGACGGAGGGCCTGATGAGCGAGGGCCTGTGGGTGGGGACGATCGCCTGCCTGAGCGGGGGGCTGCTGTTCACGCTCGTGGGCGCTGTGTTCGCCATCGTCAATACCGCCACCACGCCCGTCGAGGCCATCACCGGCGTCACCGGCCTCTACGTCTGGAACGGACTCGCAGGTCAGACAGTCTCATACAGTTAAAAGCCTTTGAAAGGTTAGTAAATACTTCTGTGTCTG
>JACJUY010004751.1:67192-88548 GCA_014220935.1 Platorchestia sp. MABIK
TAGAGCGTGGGACATCCCCAGCGGAGCGTGGAACATCCCCAACAGAGCGTGGGACATCCCCAGAAGAGAGTGGGACATCCCCAGCAGAGCGTGGGACATCCCACAGCAGAGAGTGGGACATTTCCCAGCAGATCGTGGGACATCCCCAGCAGAGCGGGGGACGTCCCACATCAGAGCGTGGGACATTTCCCAGCAGAGTGTGGGACATCCCCAGCAGAGTGTGGGGACATCCCCAACAGAGTGTGGGACATCCCCAGCAGAGCGTGGGACATCCCACAGCAGAGCGTGGGACATTTCCCAGCAGAGCGTGGGACATCCCCAGCAGAGCGTGGGACATCTCCAGCAGAGCGTGGGACATCCCCAGCAGAGCTGGGACATCCCCAGCAACGCGTCCACTCGTCCCACAATTCCCAGCTCCGATCAGCTGAGCGAGGGTCGCACCTCAGATATTTTCTCCTCAGTCGTGATAAAAGTTTGAACGAGCGTTTGGTTTTGTGTTGTTTTTTGTTCTTGTCTTGTATTCATGTGTTTTTTTCGTTCATGCTTTTTTTTCTTGTTTTGTTTAAATGTTTTTTTCGTTCTTGTTTTGTTTTTAGTTCTTGTTTAGCTTTTCTGTTATTGTTTTTTACATTTTTTGTCCTTGTTTTGTTTTATTGTTTCTGTTCATCTTTTGTTTTTATGTTCGTGTTTTGTTTTCGTGTTTTTTTGTTCATGTTTTATTTTCATGATTTTTGTTCTTGTTCTGTTTTTAGGTTTTGTTTGTTCTGATTTTGTTCTTGCTCGAGCTCTGCTCTAATTTTCTTGTTATTTGTGTGCTCCTGTTTCACTTATTGTTTCTGTTATTCTTTTCAAGCTCTTGTTTTACTTCAGTGTTCATGTTTATTTTTGTGTTATGGTTGATTAATTTTTTCTATTCGTATGCTTTATTTTTTGCTCATGTTTTTCTACGCGCTTATTATATTTTATCGTGCTCTAACTTTAATTTTCAGTTGTTAATTAGTTTGAGTCTCTTTTACTCAGTTTGGCTTCATAGTGTAATTTTGTGTTGGAATTTTGCGGTTTGGATTTACTGACAAAAGCAAGCCGTTGCAGTGAAGAGGTGTCTCGAGACATCTGTGGGGTCCCGCGAGAGGTATCACGAAACGTCTGTGGTATCGTACTGTGTGTGAGAGACACGCTCACGAGACATCTGTGGTGTCTCGTGAGAGAGACAAGCTCACGAGACATCTGTTGTGTCTCGTGAGAGACACATTTACGAGACATCTGTGGTATCTCGTGAGAGAAACATATTCACGAGACATCGGTGGTGTCTCGCAAAAGAGACACGCTCACGAGACATCCATGGGGTCTCGGGAGAGACATTACGAGACATCTGTCTATGATAAGACCGAACTAAGCAAGAGCTTCGGATTGAGTTCAAACCCTCGGAATATTTTCATTTGATCTTAAAAATCAAATTCGATTTCACAAACCGAAGAGGATCGAAAAAGTGAGAAGTGAATAACTTTCACCACACTTTTCAAGGAAGTTTTATGAAAAGGCATCCGAAATGACCAGCAACTTTGACGACATTCCCGCTAGAAGTGCGGGGGGGACGCGCTTCTTTGAGCGAGTTTTCTAACATCTTTGCAAAAGTTATAATGGCAGAACACATTTGTATGATCTCTGAGCAGCAGACTTGACGAGTTCTGTCTCTGCGTCGGATGGCTAATGAGCTGCTCTGGTGAATTGCAAATTGGACGCTGGTACGTCGATAGCATAGGGTGCGGAAAGAAGATCATTTATATCGTAGGGTGAAGGAAGATGATCATTAAGAGCTTAGAATGAAGGAAGATGATCAATAATATCTTAGAATGAGCTAGAATGATCATTTATATTTTAGGGTGAAGGAAGATGATCATTAATATCTAAGAATCAGGTAAAATGATCATTAATATCTTAGAATGAGGTAGAATGATCATTAATATCGTAGAACGGGATGTAATGATCATTTATATCTTAAATTGAGGTAGAATGATCATTAATATCCTTCAATGACGTAGAATGATCATTAATATCTTAGAATGAGGTAGAATGATCATTAATATTTTAGGACGAGGGATCGAGATAGTCGGAACAAAAATGCAGTTTTCAAATTACTCTACAAAGATAAGTTTGTGACGAACTTAACCAGCGCAAGTACGTTGCGTAGACACGAAGGGACGCGCAGTGCGTTTACTCATGCGACTCACGCTCCTGCTCGAAAATCGCGCGTGAGCGTGAGCAAGATTCGTGCGCTGTGTGCATGCGCTACGTGTGTATGTTAAGCTTTGTATCGTCACGTACGTGTTTGTGTGTATTTGAAACGTACTCGTATTTCTATGTAGAATGTAAGCGGGTACGCGCGTGATTTTATGTATACATGAACGGGTAAGTCGTTTACTTGCTTATATATGAGGAAATTAGATTGATGAGGAACTTATAAGCAAGGAAAATTCCGAGGAAATCAATCGTATTTAATAGGAAAACCTTTTTGAGTTTCCCAATTGTTTAGCTTGAAATAAATTTGAATGTTACTTAATTGTCTTGAAATAAATTCTATTGCTACATAATTGTGTGGCTCGAAATAAAAACTTGCCTCTGAATAGACGTACCAAAAAATTCAATTATTAACATATCACCAGCGCCCGAATTAACTTTGATGTCATCTTTTAAACAGAATTCGAGCGAGGTGTTTATCAAATTTCACCTCTAACTGAACTCAATTTTTGCTTAAATTACATATGATTCAAGTTTACAAAGTGTGCACACTAAACCTATCTAATTTGTACTCTAAATACATAAAATTTCCTATTCGAAGAAAATTTAAGCTTTAAACTTACCACATTAAACTTACTATGCACTCCATTAAATGTTTTTCACCAATATATGGTAGGTATACTTTCATTATATTAAATAATAAATTATACTATTATTCTATGTACTATATATTATTTATAACTATACATTTTATTATATTAAAGAAGTATTATATTAAAGTTTAATATTTAATAACTTACCATATTAAACTTACCGTATATTATACACTAAATGCATCAAATTCACTAGTCAACCAAAATTGTAGCTGTAAATTTCCAATATCAACGCTCTAAACATGTTGAATTTGTCATCATAGCCTGCCAAACGTATAATTCATACAAAATTCACGTTAAAATTTCCAAAGTTACACACTAACAGCGCCAAACTCTACACACTAAACTTACCAAATTTACACGCCATACAAAATATATAATCTTACCAAACTCACACAGTCACCACACTAAATTTTACACGCCTAACTTATCAAATGTGCACGTCACACAGAATTCACCAAGTTCCTAAACTTACACACTAACCGTGCTAAATTCTACACGCTAGACTTACCAAACATGCGCGTTGCCTTCACAAAAAAGGGGCAAACTAACGCACACCTGGCCAGTTTTGGGTCCAATTCCAGCAACGCAGAATTTTGCTCATTAAAAAATAGAATTTTGGGGAGTAAATTAATTTAATTCCAAAATATAATGCCCAACGAGGCACCGCCTGAGCGGCCTTTTTGTGCGCTGGTAACTTCAAGTTTTATCTTAATGCATATATTCCAAAAGGCAAATAATAACATTTAACGAAAATATTGAGAAATGTTCTCATATTTAATAGAAATATTTAGAAATGTTCCAATATTTAATAGAAATAATTAGAATTGTTCTAATATTTAATAGAAATATTTAGAAATTTTCCAATATTTAAGGGATGTATTTAGAAATTCTCTAATATTTGATGGAGAAAATTTAAAACAACCGAAATATTCTAATATAATACAAACATTCAAATATAACACAAATATTTTTATATTAACTAATATTTTGTTGGCAAATTCATGTGGTAGTGTCATTAAATGGTGAAAAATATAAATGAATTAGTATTACTATTTATTGCTTTTCAATGTAAAAATGCTAATATGTCATTTGCATGAACATGTATGAGCGTGGGCGAATAACATTGTGCAAACTTCTGGTAGGATATTTTTGGATATTATTCTGATCTCCAGTAGAGTTTAGTTTCATGCTTTGTAGTATTATTTTCAGCCCAACGGATCACGTGCAATATTTCTGCTTCACAGTACACCCAGTGTACATCACAGTACACCCAGTGTACATCACAGTACACCCAGTGTACATCACAGTACACCCAGTGTACATCACAGTGCACCCAGTGTACATCACAGTACACCCAGTGTACATCACAATACACCCAGTGTACATCACAGTACACCCAGTGTACATCACAGTGCACCCAGTGTACATCACAGTACACACAGTGTACATCACGGTACACCCAGTGTACATCACAGTGCACCCAGTGTACATCACAGTACACCCAGTGTACATCACAATACACCCAGCGTACATCACAGTATACCCAGTGTACATCACAGTACACTCAGTGTACATCACAGTACACCCAGTGTACATCACGGTACACCCAGTGTACATCACAGTACACCCAGTGTACATCACAGTACACTGAGACACAGTAATACACAGCAAAAGCGCAACACAATTTCGAGCAGTTCATTTGCGCACTCTAATTAAAAGAATTCAAATGAAATTTAACAGATTTGATTTGATAAATTTAAATGAATGAATTTAACGAACTTAATGAATGAATTATTTGCCTCGTGCACAACAAACTGGATTAGCTAATACAGAGAAACACGGCAACAACGTCCAGCCCCCTGAACTGAAGGCCGGGATTGGCATTGCCTCGCTATTTGTTCCGGGTAAATACCTACCCTAATTTAACGCTTGTTTCGGGGTAAATGGCTCGTCCTGTGTCCCCTGGTAAATAACTCTCAACTCCTCTGTTTACATTAAACGGCTCAGTTGCTCAGTGTAATGTGTTGTATTTTACTTTACATTTTTATTTTAGATATTGCATTGTTGTGTTTCACAGTAGATTCTGAAAAAATCTCATTGCACTGCAAGAAGATTTAAATACAATTTGCAGTATGAAAATTTTGATTCAATTTATCAAGAAGAGTTCGAGACATTGTACTTGTCATTTTAAAATTCGCCGGTATATTTGATAATTGTTTTTTCCACCAATTTTTTAAAAAATTTCCTCCCTAATCGAAAATTTTTGATTTGGTTTTCCATTAGCACTTTTTTTCTGCATTGATGAGTGCCTTGTGAGCAACTGTGGAGTTTGTTTGTCAACTCTGTGAAGCAGAGCCAATTTTTTACTAGTCTAGACTATATTAGATTAAATTAGATTAGAAAAGATTAGATTAAATAAGATTAGAAAATATTGGATTAAATTAGATAAGATTAAATTTGATTAGATTAGTCTAGATTATATTAGATGTTAGTATAAGCCTCCCAAAACACAGTTTTACATTAAACCTAAACAACACGACATAGACCGCAGTGTAGTTTTTCGAGTCTTGTTCTTGTTCCTTCAGTGTGGCACAATTCGATTGTGAGCTCTGACACTGACTTCACTTGCAGCAATGGGACAATTTGAAATTAAATTCCCCATTCGGAAAACGATCACAAATAACCCAAAGGCGAGGCTGAGCAGCGGTTTAGACAACCACAATAGGGTTAATCAATTAGGCATATTATGTTTAAAAAGTTAATCATTTTAGGGTTAATAAATAATCATATTAGGATTAATAAATTAATCATAATAGGGTTAATTAATTAACCCTAAATAACTCTAGGTAATTAATTGATCCAATAGGGTTAATAAATTGACTTTATTTGAGTTATTAAATTAATCAAATTAGGGTTGATAAATTAATCATATTAGGGTTCAAATAAATCCTATTAGGGTTAATAAATTAATAATCTTCGGGCTAAGAAATTTAAATTAACCATATTAGGGTTCAATTTTTCTCTTTTTCCTCTTCTTTTTAAAGCCCGACCTCTCCAGTGAAGTCAACCATGCCTTGAGACGTAAGGCTCCAGACTGAGATTCAACTGACATTCTACTTTGACTTTTGGAAGAAAAAAATAACGAAAAAAGAAAAACTGTTTATTTCCAATAGAGATGGTACAAAAGTACCATCATTGGTTTTTAAAATATCTTAAAGTTAATACACTTAGATGATACACACTCATGAGTATTTTACACTCCTGATCAAAAGTTTAAGACTGCTTAAAAATTTTAAAATTTAGAAAATCAGATAGTCATGGGTATTGCGAGGCCCATGTGTGTGTGTCAACTAAGGATCTTAACTTCAAAACATTTTAAAAACCAAAGATGGTTTCTGTATTATCTTCATTAGAAGTAAAACGTTTTCCTTTCTTCTCGCTAGCCCATTTCAACAGCATTAAAAGTTACCCTAGGTTATGAATGACTTTCCCTAGTATCCCACAAGTTACCTTAACTACTTGAGTTAATTTCCCTAACGTACTAAAAGTTACTCTAATGTTCTCCTCCTAAGTTTCATGTAGTTTTATCTGTTCACTTTCATGTAGTTATCCTCTTGAACAGTTAGTTACTGAGGCATACATGGAGTTACATTAGTGTAGAATAAGTTACCCTAGTATACTAAAAGTTACCCTAGCATGTTGTTAGTTGCCTCAGCACAAAAGAAGTAATACTTGCACCTAGTAAATTACATCAGAGTAAGTTACTGGAGTATGTGGCCGTAGCTCAAAGTTAATTTGAAACACGTTTCGCACTTGAATGAGATCAAACGAAAATTTAAAACCATTTAAAAATCCATTCCCGCACCGAAATTATGGAGTCCAGCCAAAGCAAAACGTCCTACGTCAACTATCACTCACTGCTCGAATAAATTTCCATTGAAACTCCAAACTTTGCTCTGAATGTTGAGACGAGAAGACTTAATATTCTGAAGGGAGGTGCGGGCAGCTTTCTCTAAACTGCTGAATAATTTGCGCGCTCGAATTTATGTCTCTGGAATTCGTAGTTCCTTGCTGGAGCTCCCACTCCGCGTCACGCATTTTAATTTTCCGGTAAAGTGCGTTAAAAATGCAATAAATGTTTCTGTTGCTCCGGCGGAATGCTTCGCGCGGTCTCCGACTCCGGAATGTTGAAGGCAACTCAGACCGGGGCAGACGTGCGGATGTTGGCATGCTGCCGCCTTCGTTCCGTAATTTGCCGGAGCTGCTCTGAGGAATGCTTATTTTCTCTGAGTTAGGTTGTGCATGCTTCTTATAAACTGCGACGTCAATGGAAGAGATGAGAAAATTTGTTTTGTGCGAAAACTTTAGGTTGCGTTTCTACATATGTACAACTCATATATATGTTCATATATATATTATATCCTTGTACATATATGTATATATGTAAGTTACCCCAATAAATAGATGCATTTATAGTTATGCAGTTTTCCCTCAAATTTGGCATACTCTATTGAATCAAGTATAATGATCAATCTAATATCGTGTATTTTCTATTTTATAGATCGGTGTTCTTGAAAACTTCGAGTTGAAAAATCATTTTCAAATAAAGTTGTAAATGAAAAACTCTCCAGTATACGAATAAAACGATCTCAAAAGAACCATGCAAATGCAAAGAATCATCAAACTGCCGACTTTCGAATGGTTGTGCGAACCATCATTAAAACAATTTGATATTTAAATACCTACATGAAAACTTACAGTGACACAAAAAAAACTCATATTTATTCACCGATGTATGAGGAATACCACATAGGCTACTCATAAAATATGCATTTATATTATTCCTATTAACCTACAGTCGTGAAAACCAACAAGAAAATAATCTAACATTTGAATCTTTGGCAGCAACACAAAAAACTCGCATTTATTCCAAAAATTGCGATAAAAATTACAAAGGTTGCCTAAAAATATGTATTTATATTGTTCCAATTAACCTGCATGCCGCCTGCCATTAGATGAGGAATTGCAATTACTCCTGAAAGCGATTATTTGCTCGGCAGTAAAAGTTAACTACTGCCATAATTATCTCCAGCAGCATAATGAGGGCAGGGTGCGTGAGGCAGTATAGAGGCTTCCCTCATCTAAGTTCTGCTGAAACTCCATCAAAGGAATTGATGCGGTGTATCAGCGCATCAAACTGCGGTGTATCAGCGCATCAAACTGCGGTGTATCAGCGCATCAAACTGCGGTGTATCAGCGCATCAAACTGCGGTGTATCAGCGCATCAAACTGCGGTGTATCAACGCATCAAACTGCGGTGTATCAACGCATCAAACTGCGTTGTTTCAACACATCAAACTGCGGTGTATCAGCGCATCAAACTGCGGTGTATCAGCGCATCAAACTGCGGTGTATCAGCGCATCAAACAGTGAGTGCGTCGATTTTTTATTTGATGGATCTCATCATTTTCTTGTGAATTCTCGTAAATGCTATCAAAGTTTTGAAGTTGTGTATGTATTTTGTTTGCAAGAACGATATTGAGTTTAATTTATCATTCATTTCAGTTGGTAAAGTAAATGAAAATGTTACTCCAATTCTTCAACCTAACATTGGAAAACATTGTTTTTTTAACCAAATTTAAAAGAATTTGGTGCGCAAAGTAATTTTAAATTTTCGTTTTCCACAACAACTTCATGTTTAAATCATTTATTTATCAGCCAATTAGACTCACCCAATACGCACTAACTCGAAACCAATTACACTCAGCCTTTACGTACGTGCAAACAAATATCCGATTAGGATTACGGTGTAACCAATTAGGAATTAATATCCATTTAGGGCCACGCTGTATATATTAAATCATTTCAATTGGGGCCACGCTATACGTATACAAACAACCAATCACGCTACAAAAACAAACTCACAGCCAGTTAGTTAGTACACCACACCTGCTGGCTCATTAGTTTCGAGCAAATAACATTGTCTGATGAGGTCCTGCTGCTGCCATACAGGGGCAAATTCGCAAGTTACTCTGCGAACTTACAGTTCCGAATCAGGGTTTCCACTTTTCTGACCTAATGATGGAGTTTTATACCCATATTTTACTCAAGTACAGGCTAAATTTGAATAATTTGACCACAAAAATGTCAGTCTGAAACCCTGGACTGACTGGAGGAGTAGATTCTTTACAGAAATATAGTGAAGACTAGTAGGAATTTACAAATAATTTAATGGAACTACTGTATAGTGAAGACTAATAAGAACTTACATCATGACTCGATGAGTTATCATTCTAATGGTGAATTTTTATTTGAGTTTCTATGTGCGTGAAAAAGTTATTGCCTAAATCCCAAGCTTGTGAATCAATTGCCTAAAACACTTAACGAAACATATCTGAAATTATGGTGTTCTTGTATGAGAGTAAAATGAATATTATTGCAAACTGATTTTGATTATGTGTGTGCATATTTGCAAAACGCAGGTTTGAAGAAATCAATTTTCATTTCACATTCTTTGAGTATCATTCGCAGTAACATAAGCTTATTTATTCCTGTGTGGAGTACCTCCTAAATTGGCATTTGAAGTTAAAGAATTGAGGGCCCAGGTCTCCACTCACCGCAGAGAACTTTAAAACAAAATTGGGCAAGCAATGGAAAGCTAATTAAAATTTCCTCTTTCGAGAAGTCATGGGAAAGGTAATTAAAATTTCCTCTATCGCGAAGTCATAGGAAAGCTAATTTCCTCTTTCGGGAAGTCATGGGAAAATTAATTCAAATTTCCTCTTTCGAGAAGTAATAGGGAAGGTAATTAAAATTTCCACTTTCGAGAAGTCATAGGAAAGCTAATTAATTAAAATTTCCTCTTTCGAGAAGTCATGGGAAAGCTAAATCAAATTTCCTCTTTCGAGAAGTCAAAGGAAAATAGCGTGACGCTGTGAGAGCAGTGTTGGTCTTCGCACACGCAGGCAAGTCACAATAAAGACAAAACACAGCGTATTATGAAATGGATATTCTAACGCAGGCAAGTCTTCTTTCAACGCAGGTAAGTCCCATCTCAACTCAGGTAACTCATTTTCCAAAGCATTCAAGTCTTATTCCAACGCAGGCAAATCGAAATAAAAATAGAACTGCGTAATGGATGTATGAAATGGATATTACAACGCAGGCAAGTTCAAATAAAGACAACAATCCGTAATGGAAATACGAAATGGATATTCCAAGGCAGGCAAGTCCAAAGAAAGACAACACTGCGTAATGGACATGAAAACTGGATATTCCAAGGCAGACGTATCATATCCCAACCCCAGCGAGTGCAAATAAAGACAATACAGTGTAATGGATAATCTGGCGGTGCACCCCCAAATTAGGCCGGGCGGCCGTTCAGTAGATAGCACCTCATCAAGTGCAGGTCTCCGGGCGCTCCGGGGCATCAATTAGGATTAACTGCGTCTTTTAATGAAGCAATTCGACAACAGCTGGCCGGAGGGAGGGTTGTTAAGTCCCTACTGCTCCCCAGCCCTTCTCGGTTTGCTGTGGTGTGCACAAATTTTGGATTTTGTCTGCTTCTGCACTGCACTTCCACACGGTTTGCTGTGGAGATGTGCACAATTTTCAGATCTTGTCTGCTTCTGCACTTCAGCTGGCGTCTGCGTGAAGAGAGGCGAGTTGCATGCAAATGTCTCCGGTATTTCAAGACAGTTTCATTATGTTCTTGTTTTGATGTTCCGGCTAAGAAATAGACCCCAATCTTTTACTTATGGGCTGTTCTTATTCAACACACAGGCTGAAGGAGCAGTGTGCAAAAAATGAATTTTTTTTTGCGCTTCATACTTCCTCGACAGGCGACGCACTTCATTTTTATATGACTTCATGGTTGTATGACTTCATGGTTGTTTGACTTCATTGTTGTTTGACTTCATTTTTGCATGACTTCATTGTTGTATGACTTCATTTTTGTATGACTTCATTGTTGTATGACTTCACTGTTGTATGACTTCATTGTTGTATGACTTCATTGTTGTATGACTTCATTGTTGTACGACTTCATTGTTGTATGACTTTATTGTTGTATGACTTCATTGTTGTATGACTTCATTGTTGTATGACTTCACTTTTGCATGACTACAGTTTTTTATGACGTCACTTGTGCATGACTTCATAAAAGAATTTTTGAAATTTTTCCTGAGGGAACATTGCCTGGGACCCCATTGAAATTTATTCACTAAGGTATGATAAATAAAAAAATATTTGTCAAGCTGTAGTAAAAAATTTGTATTTACTGTGCTATAACAAAAAAATTATTTATTATGCTATTATAAACATCAATGGGAATAATTTTAGTCACAAATGCCCTTTCATTAAAATTAGAAGTCACACCTGGCTGTGTTGGTTGTAACGTAGTCGCGGGAGGGGCATTTCAGGTATTAAAGTTTGAAAATAACATTAGGCTTTAGTAATTCTGTTTTGAATTAATGAAATTGACTTTAGGCTTTATTATATCAATCTATTTTGAACGTGATTAATTCATGGAAATAGCATTTCTACGCTAAACAAATGAGATGATGAATTGCCTGAATTTGGGGAGCAAATGTACTTTCTTTGTCTCACGGAGATGCTCTATTCAGGAACTTGGAAATGATTTTTAAACTTTCCTACTGCACGAAATGGTTCAAGTTCAACACGAGTTCTAAATTAAGAAGAAATACGCACGATATTGTAATTGAAACATTGCACATCCTTAAATATTGAAGCATCGAATTCGTTGAAAAAAGTTGAAATCATTCAATAAAACATTGAAAAACTGAAATTGAAAATGAAACATTGAAATCTTCCAAATGGAAACATCACAAATCGTATACAAATTTAATATATTTGCAGTCTATAAATATCTTTGTTGAGTGAATTTCTTCTTACTTTATAAACTTGGAAACGATTTTCCAGTTTCACAAGAATGTATCACAATAATTTTTGTTTTTAAGACTTCCTCTGGAGTACAAAATTCGTGACTGAATTTCTTTAAGATTCAATTTGATTTTAAATGATGCCGAGAATTTTGACAGAAAATTTGCTCACACACTAAAATAAAACATTTAGTAAACAATCAGAATATCCAACGCCATATTTTCTGAGCATGGAACCGACATTTCCAAGTTGTATTGTTTTACAAAAATTTTAACTTGAAATTTCAATGGGAATGTTTCTGATATTTCTCAAAAGATTTCGCTGATATTCAAATTTCAAAATATTTTATTATAACTCCAAATTATCATTACTTGTACATTCATCACCACAATTTGTTCATTGTACGCTGCAATCTTATGAAAATGAAACCCATAGGGAACAAAAATTGTGGAACACCTAATTTTTATTCATAATTTTATGGAAAATTATACCCATAGTTGACAAAAATAAAAGAACACATAAAAGTAATTCATCATTTTGTGGAAAATTCCCATAAATAATTCCCCCATTATCAATAAAAAAACATTAAGACACATTTATCGCTGATTAAACACAACAATTTTACCCGTTTTGGCTTAAAACTGAAAATTTAAAATTCCCGTTGACTGAGGTAGAGTGCTACAACGGCCGGAGCCTCGCGCTTTATATTCATGAGTCTCCTCTGGAAACCATTACGGAAAAAGGAAATCTGGGAGAGGAAGTAAAGTCTTGTACCCACACCTTTGTTGACGCAGGGAAACGGTGTGTCAACATCCGTCCTCCTGTCACCCTCCACCCTCCTGTCAACTTCCTCTCTCCTCCACACGCCCATCCTCCTGTCACCATCCACCATTCTGTCAACTTACACTTTGCTCTACATGTCCATCCTCCTGTCAACATCCCCCCTCCTCTATACGTCCATCCTCCTAACATCCCGCCCATCCTCCTGTCAACATCCCGCCCATCCTCCCGTCAACATCACGCCCATCCACCTATCAACATCCCGCCCATTCTCCTGTCAACATTACACCCATCCTCCTGTCAACATTACACCTATCCTCCTGTCAACACCCACGTAGTTCAGCAGCTGTGTTAACCGGAGTTTTCGCGTTCCCAAAGCCATTGTTAATGTTCGAGAATCTTTGCACGCAAATGTTATTGTGAATCTTTACAGCCGGGAATGTTCACAGCTGCTGAGAGTGCCACATTGCAGATGTACTCAGCGTGCAGTTACTCAAATTATTCAACACCGCTGAATTGAATTGTCTGTTGTAGTTGTACCCACGATACAGCTTTACACTGTCAAATATTTCATTTTTTTATGTAATAATTGTGTATTGCTGAGGAGAATTACCTGTTGCAGCTATTTGCAGGAGTTGTCTATTGCAGCTATACGCATTATACAGGTTTACTAGACGCAGTTTCATGTAAGAATTTAATTTCGCTATGGAGAGTTATTTACCGCAGCTCTACACAGAAATTGTCTTTCGCAGCTCTACACAGAAATTGTCTATCGCAGCTCTACACAGAACAAAGCCGAGCATTCAGCATCTCACTACAGCTGCATACAGCTGCATTCAGGACCGAGGACGCAGAGCTCCCTTCAAACACTTGCCTACATGAGAGCAGACGTTTCTCTACAGCTGCATTCAGACGGACATAACAGCTGCAGCAGCTCTCGGTCTTGTCTACAGCTGCTCTGACTGCTCTATTACTGCCTCGGCTTGTGCAGCTGTGCAGGGGATTGCAGTGCTGGAATATTCGAGCACAGCATGCTGTGCTGTGCGTGTGTGCTTCGTGCTGTGGACTGGCTGTGTATAGTGAACTGGCTGTGTACAGTAAACTGGCTGTGTACAGTAAACTGGCTGTGTAGAGTAGACTGGCTGTGTTCAGTAAACTGGTTGCGTACAGTAAACTGGCTGTGTACAGTAAACTGGCTGTGTACAGTAAACTGGCTGTGTACAGTAAACTGGCTGTGTACAGTAAACTGGCTGTGTAGAGTAGACTGGCTGTGTTCAGTAAACTGGTTGCGTACAGTAAACTGGCAGTGTACAGTAAACTGGCTGTGTACAGTAAACTGGCAGTGTACAGTAAACTGGCTGTGTACAGTAAACAGTAGACTGGCTGTGTACAGTAAACTGGCTGTGTAGAGTAGACTGGCTGTGTTCAGTAAACTGGCTGCGTACAGTAAACTGGCTGTGTACATTAAACTGGCTGTGTAGAGTAAACTGGCTGTGTACAGAAAACTGGCTGTGTACAGTAAACTGGCTGTGTTGAGTAAACTGACTGTGTACAGTAAACTGGCTGTGTACAGTAAACTGGCAGTGTACAGTAAACTGGCTGTGTATAGTAAACTAGCTTTGTACAGTAAACTGGCTGTGTACAGTAAACTGGCTGTGTACAGTAAACTGGCTGTGTACAGTAAACAGTAGACTGGCTGTGTACAGAAAACTGGCTGTATCCAGTAAACTGGTTGTGTACAGTAAACTGGCTGTGTACAGTAAACTGGATGCGTACGGTAAACTGGCTGTGTACAGTAAACTGGCTGTGTACAGTAAACTGGCTATGTACAGTGAACTGGCTGTGTACAGTAAACTGGCTGTGTACAGTAAACTGGCTGTGTATAGTAAACAGTAAACTGGCTGTGTACAGTAAACTGGCTGTGTACAGTAGACTGGCTGTGTACAGTAAACAGTAAACAGTTGACTGGCTGTGTAGAGTAAATTGGCTGTGTACATTAAACAGTAGACTGGCTGTGTACAGTAAACTGGCTGTGTACAGTAAACTGGCTGCGTACAGTAAACTGGCTATGTACAGTAAACTTACTGTACTGTAGACTGACTGTGCACAGTAGACTAATTGTGCACAATAGACTGTGCACATTCATTTTTAAAATAGCATTTCTAAACTCTGACTTGTTTGTCTTAGCAATGAAAAAATTATTTTTATTCATCATTTGCTCTTTTGAAAAATACTTCACAGCTATTGCTTCTAATTGTCAATTTGCACGGAGTAATTGCTAGATGTACGAGAGTATGGAATTACATCAACTCTCATATTTGCAATCTACCTCACGCTTCAGCGCCAAAAAAGTTCTAAGAGTCGTAGACGCGTCTTGAAAGTCGTAGACGTGTTCTTACAGTCGCAGACGCGTTGTCAGAGTCTTTGACGCTTTCTCAAAATCGTAGTCAACGACACACTCCAATTTTTCTCAGCTGATTCAGAATAATGATATTATAATGAGTGATGAATCTTTTAAAAAGAGCATCATCGCTTCAATTTTCCAGTTAACAAAGTCTAACAAAAGGCTATAAGGGGCTTCATAAAAGATTCATTATTCTTTCAGACATTTTCCATTCAATGACATAAAAGTGAATGATAGATCTTTTGAAAACTACTCTCCTTGCTGTTTTATTTCATGTTATTCTACTCGTTCAATTGAAGCGTTGGAGAGTATCTTGTGCAACGCCAAGGAAATGACATAGCGATGAATAGTAGATCTTTCGAAAACCCTATCCATGCTATTTCATTTCATGTTATTCTATTTGTTCAATTGAAGTGTTGGAACGCCGAGAAGCTTCGAGATGGTGTGCAGCAAGCAAACGCATTTGACGAGAATTATTTGCTCTCAGGGAAACTCCTCGGGAAATGTGGAGCTTCCATTGAACGTCTAGCGGAATTTCCTAACACAGACGGCTTCACACGCACGCCATGTTTGGTGCAGGTGGGGCAAGCATTTAATGTTTGTTTTGTGCTTGTTTAGGGTTAATGAAATAGATTTTATGACATAATAAATAAAGCATTCAAAGTTTGTCTTGTGCTTGTTTAAAATTTATGAAATAGATTTTATGGCAGAATAAATAAAGCATGCTACGTTTGTGTTGTGCTTCTTTAGGATTAATGAAATAGATTTTATGGCAGAATAATTAAAGCATTCGACGTTTGTCATGTGCTTCTTTAGGATTAATGAAATAGATTTTATGGCATAAAAAATGGAGCATTCAACGTTTGTTTTGTGCTTCTTCAGGATTAATGAAATAGATTTTATGGCATAATAAGTATTTTTGAACTTTTTGCTAATGTGTTCCTTTGTGTGTATATGGGGAGGTCTATTTGGGGAAAGCATTCAACGTTTGTCTTGTGCTTGTTCAGGGTTCATGAGATGGATTTTATAACAATGAATTCTAACGCTGAGGATTTTTTGTATTTCAACTTTTTGTATACTTGTTCTTTCACTATAAATTGCAAAAAAAACTGCCCGAAAAATATATTCAGCTTGAAAAAGCCTCTTATGATGTTGAAATGCCAAACACTCAAATTAAATTAATTTTTAATATGCACAAATAATTCCTAACCTTAACGTGAGGAATTTTTGAGAATATTAATAATTCGCCAATAAATCAACACGAACAAACCGAACGGGAGAAAAATTACTCTGTGTATTAGAAGCATTTATGTCTTGTTTTCACCAGCACGTTACTAAAGTTCCTTAACACTTTGACTGGGGCAGGTAAAACTGAGGTTCAATATTTAACTAAAATTTCATGTAAGTTGTTGTAATCAATGTTGAAAATAGCAAATATTAACTGAATCGTGCCAGCATTTAATTTTGATTAAGTATTAATAGAAACTGAGTTTGTGACTACTGGTTGGTCAGTAGCATTCTGAAAACTCCTGTTGTGTACCACCGGTGGCTCACGTCGCTTTTAAAGTGTTCAATCCTAGACGTGAACTATCTAATCGCGACTTCCGGGAGGCTTCTGCCTATTTAAAAAATCCTCACCTGTGCTTATTCCAGGTGCTCATTTTTCGTTATAGACAATTAAATTATTTCCCGCTGTTTATTACTGTTATTAAACTCCTTCCCAATGATCTTTCGTATTCGATTTCTCCATTCCCAAAATTGGCTCCGATATTAGGTATAATTTCCCTTCATTGATAATATTGACCACTGCATCATTATTACTTCACTAGTGTGCACGGCCCGCCAAAAATGACGGGATTCAATACCTTTCTTGAACAAACTTTCCAGACCTGGATGACTAACAAAAATATCTATACCAGCAGTACCCGTGATAAAAAAATATTATTGTACCTGAGCACTGGTGAAACTCGTATCACAGATACAGTCATTATGGCTATCTTTATGAGCATGACAGAGAAATGGAAGAAGAGGGCTCAAAACAAATAAACCAAGGGTATTGTTAGGTAGTAGCAGGAACCGTGGGAATTCTTAGGTGGACCCGTGTAAAAATTCTGTCAATATTACAGAACCTATGCTAACCTATCCTATACTAGTATAATCAAACCAATCCTAAATTAAAAAATCCTGATACAATTCAAATACATCAATGCGGGTAGAGGCCATCTTTTAATGTTACTAGTACACCCCTGTTTTTTTCAAAGAGGGGGGGAAGGTGATGTTACGCTGCTGGCGCTGCGAGAAGGTCGAGGTGTAGGATTTTTATGGTGTACGCGATCCGTCATAAATGACTGGAATCGATAATTTCCTAAAAAATGTACTTCAGATGTGGATCAAAAACAAATACATCCAACCCAACAGAACCCGCGATTAAAATACTCTTAATCTTGTGTACTGGGGAAACTCCCATCAAAAATAGTCATTAAGCCTCCTTGACAGCGTGATAAAGTGGCAGACCAACTGAGCTTTAACATGGCTTTCGCACGATTTTCTATGCTGTCTTATACCTTTCCTATACTTTCCTCAGTCTCAAGTGCTGATATTCTATACAACCTAATCTAACCTACCAATACACGTAATGTTCATTCCGACTCTGAATCTGCTGGGTTAATGTACTGAAAATAATTGTGGAATTGATGAAGCTTGTATCACAGATACGCTCATCACACACTACAGGCTGGTGGGTGTGACGCACAGACGGACGGACGCGGCTTCTTATATAATAGTGATAGTATATTTGTCGGGTATCCGCTCCTTCCGCCTCTCTGTGACGCTCATAAGGATGCTTAATGACCGTATCTGTGATACAAGTTTCACCAGTGCACAAACACAAGAATATTTCAATCGCGGGTACTATTGGGATTGATATATTTNGTTTGTCATCCACATCTGGAAATTTATTCAAGGAAAGCATAGAATCCCGTCATTTTGTGACGGGCCGTGTACACTAGAAACAAACAAAACTGCCGGAAATAAAACTGTTATCCAGAAAAACTCCAAAAATCCCAGCGTTCATTTCACCGAATCCAAACAAGCCACTGCTCCGTGCGGCACAACGTCCCCACCCAAAGAAAAAGGAACTTTTGAGACTCCCGAAAAACTCAGCAATGACAATCGATACCGGAAATCTTGGATGCGCGAAGTCTGTGGGGAGAGGAAGCAGAGAAGGATGCTGTGACAGTCACAGTCACAACTTCGCCAATAAAGAAGGCACTTTACGGCCAGCACTGGACAGGTAAATGACCGTGCAATTATGACCTTTATTTGTTGGGACCTTTGTCACTTTGCTCTTATATTTGGAGGCCGCGCCTGACGGAGAAAGCTTTGAGCTTTCAGAGGCCGATTAAGTGACGAAGTTTGTCTATCTGCTTCGCCAGCTGGTGGTGTGGAAATGGAAACTTGAAAGCTTCGTGCGAAGGAACTCTGTGATCTTACATGCATCTTATGTCTTGGTCTTTGACCTCATTTGCGTCTCAGGTTTTTGTCTTGGATCTTACATCCTTCTTTTGTCTCTGTCTTTAATCTTACGAACGTCTTTTTTTCCTTTGATCTTACATACGTCTTTTGTCTTTGTCTTTGATCTTACGCACGTCTTTTGTCTTTGTCTTTGATCTTACGTGGGTCTTTTGTCTTTGTCTTTGATCTTACGCACGTCTTTTGTTTTTGATCTTACGTGGGTCTTCTGTCTTTGTCTTTGATCTTACGTGCGTCTTTTGTCTTTGTCTTTGATCTTACGTACCTCTTTTGTTTTTGTCTTTGATTTAACATATGTTTTTTGTCCTTGTCTTTGATCTTAAGTACGTATTTTGTCATTGTCTATGATCTTACACATGTTCGTTGAGAGATGACACAACAGTAGTCACACACACACACATGCGCAATAAGAAGTAAATGACAACGCATTTCGCACGTTTCCCGCGTATCGGGCCGTACGTGTACCATGTACCATGTACCAAAATTTATACATTCGGTAAATGTATAATTCCCGTACCGCTGTAAATAAATAATTTTTTCATCTCTATGGTGATTTTTTGACAATACCTGTTATCATGCGAGGGGAAATGTTATCGTGCAATTGCATTTACATATTCCTTAAGAAGGGTAAAAATGTATTCGAGGAGTAAAGGCGATTTCCCAAATCCTGCTACTTTCCCGAATTAAAGATGATTTTATGAGAACGGTTATTTGTAATTTACGAGGATAAAATATCTAACATGTTATTCAGTGCTCGCTGTGGCACAGTGGTACCAGGGCATCGCCCTTGCATGTTGGAGTCGAGGGTTCGTATCCCGGCACTGGCGCGGCGATTTTCCCCGTTGGGTATAAGGGAAAGCTCAAGCACAATACCCCACTCAACCCAGGTGTCGGAAATAGGTACCGGCTTTACGGGGGAACCGTCATGGTGTCCTACATATTGTGTTAGTTATAATCATTTGAAAAACCAATGCTCAAGATCATGTGTATCAGGCTTGATTGGAAATAAAGCATCCTAAGATGCCGATGTTTTTTTTTCAACTAGTTCGATATTTGGTTCGACTTTTTAGTTACTGAGACTAACTTTAGTGCGTAAAAGTTTTGGTTTGGACTAAATGTAATAAGAAACAGTGAATAAATGGAGCTAAATTTAATCTGAACAAGTTGAGATTGGAGATAGATTTATGAATAACTGGGATTAACAAGGAATTACGTTAATCCGTATTAACAATAAGTTAAAATTAAAGTTAGATTTATGAATACCTGTTATTAACAAGGAATTACATTAATCCGTATAAATTAAGGCTCAAATTAAATCTCGTATAACTCAAGGATGCACTGTGAGTATAATTTTTATATTAATTAAACAAGACTTAAAATCCAAATAAATTTTAACGGACGAAAATCCCTGCTCCAACAATTTTATTCGATAATAATAGCTTCTATCATAAAATTTCACACTCCATGACGCCTTTAGTGAGCTGTCATTTCAAATTTTTAGCATTGAGTATTTTCATGCGAGAAATATAATCCCGAGTGTTACACAAGAGTGAAAACTTTTCAATAGAATTCCAATGTAATCATTGAACGGCATAACTTTTCGAAATCTCTTGATTTAATGCCGGTACGACAACACCTTGGCACGAGGGAGCACATTACCGCCAGACGCGCGGCAAAAAGTGACCAAGATATTATTGGTGAGCGAGTGAGACCGAAACAGCTCTTACGTCCCAAGTGTTTAGAGGCGAACATTGATCACAGCAGGGACGCCATCGCGGGACAATTGGTGTCCCAGGTCTCAGAAATATCAACAACGAATTTTTCTGTGTCGAAATGAAGCTACAAAAGAACAAAGTTCCGTAAGCAGAGCAAAATAGCTCTGTGAGTTAACTGACTTCACTTATAACTTCAGAGCTCGCCATTCACAGGCATTTTGAGAATTTCTCGTGAGATAAACGAGAGAATGTGAGCAAAAGTTCAATGATAGCATGCACGAAATGTCGTCTTTATTATGAGTTGTCGTAACTGTCGGGCGAGTTTCTGATAACTGAACAAACGCTGCATGTTCTGAATACCAATAAACTCTAAACTCTGACGCTTGATAGGCTTTATGAAATATATTTTTGATCAATAAGCAAAGTCAAAAGTGAACAATGACAGTAACATCAAAAGTACACGAGAGAGGCTTTGTAGGATTTTATTCATTTACTAGTGTACACGACACGTCAAAAATGAGGGGATTCAATATTTTGGATACAAAAATCTTCCAGATGTGGATGGCCATGGTAGAGGAAACAAGGTAGGTTCAAATCAGTCCTTTTTTCGTTGACGGTGTGGTTTTGCTGACGTCACAGCAACGAACCAATGGCAGCGCTCATATTGCATCTCGTAGCACTGCTACCCCTAAATCTGGCTCCACTATTGGCCTAACGACATGGCGTTTTGGTGACGTCATAAAGTTTGTTTGAAATAGCGCATTTCTATTCTATTGGCAGTGAATTTCAATTTACAATACAGTAGATCCCACAAAAGCCCGAACCGAGTATTTATTTTCCCGTATCACAAATACCAACAGAAGAATACCATACGCATTTAATTTCAGGCAAAATTATGCGGCATGACTGATTACTTCTGACACGGGAAATAATTACGGGAATTACTGATCCGGGAAAATAAATACTCGGTTCGGGTTTTTGTGGGACACACGGTACACATATTGTGTGACTGAGTTGTGTTATTGGCCCGTGTAGCTGTGGGGCCCGTGTGCAGCTGTGGGGCCCGTGTGCAGCTGTGGGGCCCGTGTGCAGCTGTGGGGCCCGTGTGCAGCTGTGGGGTTCGTGTGCAGC